>JAGFNQ010006174.1:109480-280897 GCA_024364735.1 Boesenbergia rotunda
CCTTGATGAGTCTTCTTCTATTCCTTAGCCCTGTATGTCATTACATATATGTGAGCTACACCCAGTATCAAGTACCCAGGTGTACGAGGAAATAGAGTGACATTCAATAACGAAGATGCCTGAAGAGGATGACGCATCGGATGCCTTCTTCTTCAAGGACTCAAGATAAACCTTGCAGTTTCTTCGCCAGTGGCCCTCCTTGCCGCAGTGATGGCAAGTGCCTTTTGCTGCCATTTCAATCCTTTTGGCCTTAGTTAACTTATTGGTGTCCAAAATGGAACGCAAATTCAGAGAAGACATGATCAGGTGATTATCCTAGAAATACAAATTGAGGTTATGTGATGAGAATGATAAAGAATGCATCAATATACATTAATTAAATTCTATTTATTTTTCGAATTGAATAACCCTTTTTATCAATTCGGGAGATCGTAGGAACATCTCTAAATAGGTTGATATCCAACCATAGATAAGAACAACCATGGCTAGAGTCCATCAAGTTATTCCTAGCTATGAAGGTAGGTAATTATACCGATTACATATTACACATGTAACTATCACATTATGCTATCAACTAATTGAATGTTTGCATATATCATTGGGTTGTTAACTCATTAACAAGTATGCAACAATATACATAGCACCCAACTACACCTCTCTTTACATTGACCTTGGCTGTGGCACAACAAATCGATGCTCCAAGCTTAAGGCTGACCCATTAATCAAAAAATAGTTTTAATATGGTTGGAGCTCATTCAACCGTTTAGTCAGGCTTGGATGTGTCCAACAACCAAAACTAAGGATTAACCTCTGACTTCAACTATATTAATCATAAACTAATTTCATGGTTTGAACATGTTGAGGTTCAAGCCGGGCATGGATGTGTCCATCAACCCAAACGAGAAATAAAACTCCGGTTCTAACCATATTAATGGAAGGTGTTGGCCTTCATATTTTATAAGGGGTTTTGGGTCTCATCCTTTTCTTTTATGCATATTCATGACATATAATTATGTCATGTACTAACGATTTCCTTAATAAAGTATGTATGTGACTCAATTTATCAAGTCTCATTAATTGAATTAGGAACCGGATTTTCTAATTCTAATTTCATACTTTATTCAAGGAATTGTTTTGGGAAACAATTTTCTAAATTATCATAATCAATTTCGGAAATAATATGTTTAAGACTTTGATTTCTCTAAATCAAATCTTATTAAATTAAGAGACAGATTCCCTTAATTCAACCACATATTATTTTTCATGAAAATCTTATTTAAGGAAATATATTCTATAGGAAATAATTTTTCTAATTAATTTTGGAGACAATAATATGTAAGAGCATCACCTCATAAATCAAATAAGGAAATTATAGTTTGAGAATCACCTCAAAAATTTTCAAGATTTGATCACATATTTTATTTATGGAAAATTAATATCAATAACTTAATTTGGACGGCTCCCCGAGGCTCAATGCAAAATAAGAATTTATTGATAATATAATTTAGACGGCTCCCCGAGGCTCAATCCAAATTAAACATTTGACAACTTAAATTCAATTTAGGAAATTTAATTATAACAACTAACTTTAAATTGGACAGCTCCCTGAGGCTCAATCCAAAATAAAGAATTTTGTAAATAATTTAATTTCCAATTATGAATTTAAATGTCAATTAATATTCCCATAATTTGTCTAGACTTTCTTGAAAGAAAGTGCCCAAAATTGCGAGCTTTCCATAAATGGAATGTTTCCAAAAATAAAAGGTTTTCAGAATAATTGTAAATTTCTGGTACAAAGAAAACTTACGTATTTCCAAAATTGGAAAATTTCCAAAATTGGAATGTTTTCAAAAATGGAAAGTTTTCACAATTATCATAAAATTTTAGAAACAGAGGTATTTCAAAAGTTTGCGAAATTTCATGAGGATTTCCAAACCTTGAAATTCCTAAATCGGAAATTTACCATAATTGGAAAGTTTCCATAATTGGAAAATTTTTCAAAATTGAGATCATGACAAAGTTTTCCGGAAAACAATTATATGATTATGTTGAACACTAACCGGTTCTGATACCACTGTTGGGACCGGGTGCATGTTGACATGGATGCGGGTTCGTAATTTTAAAATTAATTACGTGCAGCGGAAGGTTTAGCATAAATAATTTCTCAAATTATTTAACCACACATCTTAGCATGCAACTTTATCTTGTGTAGACATGATCATATATTTATAATTTTACAGAAACATAAACTAATTTACGTATTACCTCGCGTAACTCGAAGGAAGGGACGAGATCCAACCGTAAGCGTCCCTTGGAAGCTCCGCCTCTATTCGCGTCCACGCCGAGTATCTTCGGGATGACTTCGCAAAGCCACGAGTTTCATGTTCTTGAGAACTACTAGATTCTCCGAGAACGCGACAAGAAAAACCAAGAGAGAAGTAATCACATCGAAAAAACTCACTACTAAGGTTTGCCGGAATCACAATTCTGGCGAGAAGGAGAAAGATGACTTGCGCCCAATCCCAAGGTGATGATGGCTGGAGAGGAAGATCGTCCCAATGGAAGAACTTCGTCGCCTCGGTGCTTCTCCTTGTGCTCACGGCAAGAAGAAGGGAGAAGAACCTTGTGGCCGGCCAAGAGGAAGAAGGGAGGAGAGGGAGAGAGCCCAGGCAAGAATACTTCGATTATTTTCCAAGTCTTGCCTTGGGTCCTTTATATAGTGGCCTCTCAACCATCAAGCCTCTCAAAAAAGAGACTTATTCCATCATGTCAAGTTTTATCATATTTTAATTCATGATAAAATCGACCAAGTCTCCTTTTTCTTATGGAATAAATTTTCTTATCATGGTAAATCAATCCATGATTGATTTTATAAAATAAAATAAACCAATCCATGGTTCATTTTAATTTCCATGAAAAATAAACCAAACCTTGGTTTATTATATAAAAATTTATATCATCCATAATTTTATAAAACAAACCACACTTGGTTTATTTTATAAATTGAACCAAAAACTTGGTTCTCTCCCTTTGTTGTGGCCGGCCAAGCAAAGAGGATGGAGACCCTCTTTGGCCGGCCCATCCAAGCCACGTCCCAATGAATTAAACTTATTTAATTCATCTATTAAGTCTTCAAAAGACTTAGCCATTTTACGCTTCCGATGCGTCTCTGAAAAATTCAGATTCGACTTATCGTTTGGCTTAACCAAACATAATCTCTCTTGATTGGAAAATCCAATTTTCAACTCGTTTTAAATCCCTCGGATTACTCGTAGTGCGTGTGACTAAATAGGCTTTCGATTTATGTTGGTCGTCTATAATTAATCAATTATAGAACGATCATGAGTGGCACCTAGTAGTACATCATGATCCCCAATTAATCGAAAGATCAACGGTTGACCTCAGAAACAATTCTGAAACACTTCAGCAGCAATAATGAATCGTGCCCCATTCCCTTCACCATCTTATACCCACTTGGTTCAGGACATGGTCTATGTGTGTCAGTCCCCACTAGGCTGACTACGTCACACCTAGCCCAAGTAACGTTTTCTCGTCCTACGGATTCTAATTACTCTCATGTGTTAGGATCGTACGTGGTACGCTAGAGGGAGGGGGGTGAATAGCGTTTCTTTGGCTTGTTCCTCCTACGTTGTTAGTATGCGCAGCGGAAACAATAATATTAAACAATAACAACGAAGAAATCACTGCTAACAAACCTATTTACTTGGTATCCACCCCGGCCGGGTGACTAATCCAAGAATCCGTCGGTGGATCACACCCCAGATAACCTCCGGCTAGCTCTCGTCGCTCCTTGTGGGTGGAGAAACCTCACCACAACACCTTTGACAACCTTGAGCCCAAAGACTACTAACTTGCCTTTAACCAAGACAAGTTTCGTCAAGAAACTCAGCCACCACGAAGTCCTCTTTAAATAGGACTCGAGGCTGATTTCTCGCTACCAGTCGACTGCCTTCAGGGCAGTCGACTGGTGCCAGCCAAATTCGACCATTGACACTCCCAACGTTCGAATTTGCCAGCTCACCAGCCACCTACCAGTCGACTGCTCCCAGAGCAGTCGACTGGTCCCCAGCTGAATCCCTTCCCGAGTCGACTGCCATCCTTCACGCATGCCTCGAAGTCCGCGCCCATCAGCTTATCGTCCCTGCTCACCAAGGTCCCTCGGATGCGGCCGCAAGCCTCCAGCTTGCCTCCATGGCATCCTTCACCGTACCGAGACCGTGCAGTCAAGTCCATATGTGTAACCTGTACAACCTGCACACTCAACATACACATATAAGAATACAAGGGAAAACCTAACTTAAACCCTTTGCCCAAACATCAAAACCTATGGTTACTCCGGACCATCTTAGGGCCGATTGCTCCAACATCATGTATTTAAGAGATTCATACTCTGAACATGTCATGCTCTGGCTAGAGGCTTCGAGTAACAATCCAACGATAGGCCTTGGGTATACATCTCCTCGCAAGGAGTGGTGAATCCTTTGTAGGCTGTTCAAACATCTTTGGGCACTTCGGCTTATACCCAATCATCCTGGGTCCACACCTCCTTAGAGATGCTTGCTTAAGATGTCAAAGTATAAGTCTCCATGACCAAGATGACTTGAACACCGCAAGTCAAAGGAACATCGCACTTAAGCTGCAGTAAGAACTTCATTGACATATCTATATGTAGACTACCATATGAAGTTTTACAGCCAATCACTCCAATGAACTAGTTCCCTTAACTAGCATTCATGTTTATCTCCGAACATCCCAATGTCACCAGCCAGTGAGAATCAGCTGATTAGAGAATAACCCATGCTAGTCTCAACAGAATTGATAGTGTCCATATTTATCAATTCATCGACTAGGGACAATTTCAATACTTCACAATTGCACATGTAGAGATAATCACTAGTTGTGAATTCATCACAAATTCTCTCATGCTGTGAATTGTATTGCGGACATTCAGTAAATGAGTTTAAGATCTCAATCAAATACATAAACATGTATACTCAAATAGTGAATATTTATTTATTAAAATAAATGATTACAATCATAAGGCGATTGCCTTATGATATTTTTCTCATATCACTAACACGTCTCTCTCCCACTGATTACATCTTGTTCAAGATTATCACAAATTATATCCTACCAATCACTTCCAAACCTTTAACTGAGATCCGACCCTATCATTGCCTTATGTTCTACGGCATGCACCGCCAAATGGTTTTTGATATCATGGAGAGTATTTTTCAGTCCATTCTATCTTATAGAGAGCCGAGCCGCCGCACAGTCTACATATCATTTGGTCATGTCATCACCGACTGGCTTATGTCAGTAGGTGTTGATGTCACCAAAGGCAGGACAGTGCCTATGGTCCAACAGGATTGTCGGCTTGGTCGGCGAGCATTTGCCAAGTCCAGCATCATTATTCGAGAGCACGATCGAGCCTTGGTTTGGAAGGATGGGAGAGGACTCGGTGAGCTACCTAGGGGAGGACCACATTTTCAGGCACCCGTCGATGCTGCTGCACCTCAGGAGGCTCCTGCTGCTGCTACTAGTGATTACTACGATGAGCCTGAGCCAGATCTGTGCTGGCAGCTCTCAGAGCTAGATCTAACCATCCAGCATGATTTTCATCTGTGGGAGATTTATCGCGAGGAGGTCCGCTCATAGTTCTGATCCATTGATCGTAGACTGACCTCAGTGGAATCTGATGTCTCCGGGGTTCGCACGCTGCAGCAGACCTGGTACGATGAGTGGCGCCGCCACACATTTCCGGGAGATGCGCCCTCAGGTAGAGTCGCACCAGGGTCCTTTGTTGCTGATGGTGACACGTTGGATGATCCGATACAGGCTAACCCCCCCCCCCCCCCACTGATGACTGATATACTCTGTGTCTGTTTGACATTTGACTTTCTGATTACTTGGATTATGTAACTTTCGGGCAGTATGCCTGGTGATTTGACTCTTATGTCCTTGTGCCACACTTGCTTTGACTTCGATACGTTGGTATGCATCTGTTTAGTTATTTGGTTTTGATGACCTTAACTATGACTAGATTTTGCTAAATGATGAATCTGATATTTTTCTTGTATTTCATTATTGCCTTATCATGTTTAGGATGTTGGCTTATATGTGTTCACATGATTATTATCTGCGTATATGCCTTATTATGCATGATTATGGTTTTGCTTATGATGCCTTGCCCATATGATACATATGTATGTTTTCACCATGCCCTACTCTTGTCATATGTATTCATATGTTTCTCAAAAATTAAATCATATCTTTGTTGTTTTGGGATACCCCTAGGGTTGAGGGGGAGTATGGTTAAACTTAACAGCCCTTCTAGACCTTTTTCGATGTTCGACAAAGGGGGAAAGTGTGGTTGGTTAAGTTTAGGATGATTATGCTGTAGGGGAAGGATCCTGATTCCCCTATGATTCTGAATTTGAGAAAATTGATTGGGAACCCCTAAACTTAAAATCGGGTTATCAAACAACAAAAAGGGGGAGATTGTTGATGCAGTCTGACCCTGATTGTTGTTTTGGTGTTGACACCGATTTTAGTTTAGGTTGACGTTGATTATGATTATGGTTAAGTCCTGATCGGGGATTAGGCATGGTATGGAAAATCCTAGCTTGGAGGGCTAGGTGTTGGAAAATCCTAACCTGGAGGGTTAGGTGTGGAAAATCCTAGCTTGGAGGGCTAGGTTGTGAAAAGTCTTAATTCGGAAGGGTTGGGTGAAAATTCATAGCTTGGAGGGCTAGGTGGAAAGTCCTAACTTGGAGGGTTAGGTGAAAAGTCCCAACTTGGAGGGTTAGGTGAAAAAGTCCTGGCTTGGAGGGTCAGGTCCTAGCTTGGAGGGCTAAGTCTGGAAAAGTCCTAATTCGGAAGAGTTAGGTGAAAAGTCCTAGCTTAGAGGGCTAGGTGAAAAGTCCTAACTTGGAGGGTTAGGTGAAAATTCCCAACTTGGAGGGTTAGGTGAAAAATCCTTAGCTTGGGGGGCTAAGGTGGATGAAATCCTAGCTTGGAGGGCTAGGTTTAAGTCCCTGGATCGGTCTGGTGACCGATCAGGGAAGTTGGCACACTGCTCCTTCGTGGATCGGTCTGGTGACCGATCCAGCAATGACTGATCGGTCTGGTGACCGATCAGGGAGCGCACAGTGAGGTTGGGAACCTACTGTGTGGCTCCTGATCGGTCTGGTGACCGATCAGGGAGCAGGCCGTTGCCTCGTTGCTTGGCTCCTGATCGGTCCGGTGACCGATCAGGGAGCAGGCAGCTTCCTCACTGCCTTGCTCTTGATCGGTCTGGTGACCGATCAGGGAGCCCACAGTGAATTGAGTTCTCCCGCTGATCAATTCATGAATGGTCCGGTGACCGATCAAAGACTTAGGATTTGATTTCCGCGGTTACTGTTCACTCAGACGTGGACCGATCAGGCTTGAGCCTGATCGGACAGTGTCTGTCCTAATCGGTCTGGTGACCGATCAGGCTTCACTCTGATCGGTCTGGTGACCGATCAGGCTTGTGTCGCCGCGAGAGCTGGGAGTCCCAGCAAAGCGGTGGATCGGTCCGGTGACCGACCCACTAGCTCTGGATCGGTCCGGTGACCGATTACTTTAATTCAAATTGCACTGTCAGACGCTCTGATCGCGTCTGACCATATCTGATTCTCTGCATTTGATTCTTGATACTTGATTTTCTGAGTGATATGCTGTTCTAATGCTCTAATTAAGCTGCAGGTGACAGGGAAGGATTCAAACACTCAAGGAGAGTCAATGGAGGCCTTTCCTTGGAGCAGGTTTGTCTGTTTTTCCATCTCAGGTTGCAACGGGCACTGGCGCTGGCTGGAGCTGCTAACTGGGGCTGGTCTGAGGGAAGCTTAGGGAGTCCAGAAGAGCTCAGTGGTGGCTGGTGGTTGCAGGTGAGTAGCTGGAGGCTGCAGTGAGATGTTGTCACCTGGCGTTCAAGAGGGAAACAAAAGGAGCGGGTTGGAGCAGAGCAAGAAGGAGTTGTTGTTGCCTTGGTTTTGAGCTGCGATTTCTTGCTGCGTGCTTGTGCTCCTAGCTGATCATCCTCTCTTGAGAAAGCTACTGTGATCCTTGAAGCAACCATCCCTTGCTTGAGCACTTGGAGGAAGGAACAAGAGGCTTTGAGTCCAACAGCGAGAAGACACGAAGGAAGGGTTCTTGCGTGAGATCGTCGCTGGGTGGAGCTTAGAAGAAGCTTGTTGTGTTCTTGTCTTTGTTAAGTGCTAAGTAAGATCTTTCTTGTGTTTCATTGTGCTTAAAACTATATCTTTGATTGAAATGTTGTGGAGAGGTTACTCTACCGAGAAGGAGGTTGTTTTCTATCCAGTATTCACCGGGGCTTGATCTGCCGACAATCAAGGGATCACCCACCTTAAGGGCACGCCAAGGAGTAGAGGCAAGTTATCCCCGAACCTTTTAAATCCTCTTGTTAGCGTTCTTGTGTTTTGCTCATAGTTTAGGGTTTAGATTTCTGCATATACTTTGTTTTATTGTGCTTCCGCTGTGCTACTAACGATTGAAGTGCAGAAATTCGATAAGTGTCAAAGTCCAAGTATTTGGCTATATTCACCCCCACCCTTTCTAGCTATCCGAGTTCCAATAACAACCTGAGGGTTTTGTAGATTTAGAGCATGCTGGAAAGGTATATAAGTTGCAAAGGTCCATTTATGGGCTAAAGCAAGCCTCTCGAAGCTGGAATCTTCGATTTGATGATGCAATCAAAGTGTTTGGTTTCATCAAGAATGAAGATGAACCCTGTGTCTACAAGAGGGTTAGTGGGAGCATAGTTATCTTCCTGATCTTGTATGTGGATGACATACTCCTCATTGGAACTGATATCCCTTCACTACAGTCTGTGAAGACGTGACTAGAGAATTGTTTCTCAATGAAAGACTTAGGTGAAACAGCCTATATCCTAGGCATCAAGATCTATAGAAATAGATCTAAAAGATTGCTTGGCATAAGTCAGAGTACATATATTGAGAAGGTGCTTAATCATTTTGCCATGCAGAATTCCAAGAAGGGATTTCTATCGATGTCACATGGTGTAAGTCTTTCGAAGACTCAATGTCCCTCTTCTAAGGAGGAGAGAGATCGCATGGATTAGATCCCTTATGCATTCGCTATAGGGTCTATCATGTACGCACTACAAGAAAAAAGTTAAACAACAACGCTTTTTCCGCGTTGTCGTTAATGCTTAAAAAGCGATGTTGATGAAGCCGTTGTAGAAAGTATATCTACGACAACGCTTTTTCCGCGTTGTGGTTTGGAGCAAAGACAACGCTTTTTTCGCGTTGTCTATTGGTTTTTAAAAAGCGTTGTTATTGACGCTGTTGTTAAAAGTCGGGTTTCAAAGACAACGCGGAAAAAGCGTTGTGGTTTGGCACAAAGACAACGCAAAAATCGTGTTGTGTATTCTTACTTAAAAAACGTTGTCTTTTTAATAGGCAGTGTTTTTCACAATTTATAATATTCACAATTTATAAACATTTTTATTCACAATTGATAATATTCACAATTTATAAACATTTTTATTCACAATTGATAATATTCACAATTTACAATATTCACAATTTACAAGCATTTTTATTCACAATTGATAATATTCACAATTTACACTGATAATAGTTTACAAAATTCACTTATAATACAGTGCATTATTTACAAAAGTGTTTGTATTCCATATTAAATACAAAAAATATCTCAATTCACAAGTTCTATAAAACTTCATCATTCACAAGTTGTTCTTTGGGGCTGCTTGTTAACTCGATCTGCTTTAACACTGCATAAAAATAATAAATTGGGATAAGAGATTATATACACACAAATAAGACTGCTTCCATATGTGACAACTAAAAAGAATATAAAGCATACCTAGATGAACTATTAGAGATTATGATAAACAGAATCAATGTAACACTGACCTTTTGTTAACTGAAAAATATGCAGAGCACAACGCTCAACGGCAAGTCTTACTGGGCCACTCTCATTCTTTAACTGAAAAGATCTATGTCTAATGAACTAGGTTGCAGATACAGTCATATCCATAAGTACTTGTAGCAGATCCTGGAACTCATTATCTTAAAGTAGCAAGTTACTTAAATAAGATTATAGATTATGTTATGTAAACATGGTACTGTTAGAATGTAGATTGAAACTATTCATACTAAATAGTAGCAATTTCTTAAGGGAACTTAACATCAGTCATATATCATGCAGAATGAAGCAAGTACCAAATCAAGAAGTACATTACACCATTCATTCAACTCCCACACATGTACAAAATCAATTACATTTCAAGCATGCAATTTTAAGTAACCAAGAATTTCAGGACAACATTCTGAATTCAAGAATTAGTGAACATATGGCCTCTTGATTAGCAGTTTAGCATAAGAGTCATCAAATTGAATATCTAGAAAGTAGTATCATTCAAACATGATAATACATCAAAATGCTTCATATTGTCCTTTGATTTAAAGGTATATAATTCAGGTTCCTAACAACTAAGCTAAGCATGAAGTACTTCATGTGCAACTTTGATGATTGATAAAAAAAAGATTCAAATTGAATACCTGCAGCCTAGCTTTTCTTTCTTCTTTACGTTGTGCAAGTGCTACATAAAGTGGCTTCCCACCAACCATTTTTCCATTTATCTCTGCCAACTAACAAAATACAGAAAGAAGATTCAGTTTACTATTTTCAAAATACAAAAAAAAGTGAGAACTTACAGCTCGAGCTGCTTCATTAGGAGTTGAGAAAGCAACAAATCCAGAGCCTTTACTCACACCATTTGGTTCCCGCATAACCTGTGACTCAGTTGCATATCGACCATATCCAATAGAAAGGTATTGTAATATAATAAACAGGTCGAGCAAAAAATGAGCGAAGAAAAAGTACCTTACAAGAAGTTATTGTCCCAAACCCAGAAAATAATTCTCTCAGTTTATCATCTCCAACACTGTCATCTAAGTTCTTCAAATATATTAAAGAAGCTTAAGAAGGTTGTCAACCCCAAAAAATTGAGTGCAACAAAAGTTGTTCAATACCTTGATAAAAATATTTGCAGACCCACTTTTACGAATGCTAGGGTCACGATTTGAATACATAATACGAATGGGCTTATTATTTATAGGAGTGAAGTTCAGCACATCTAAAGCCATTGCAGCTGCCAATCAAAGGATAGTCAGAGGCCAAGAACAATTAAAAAAAAAGGCTATCTGGAAACAAATGACAACATAAAAGTCAGATTCATGATCTAACATGAAGATAATTATTGATGAATATACAGAAAGTTATTCAACAAGGATATTGGAGCATAATATAAGCACTAAAAATACTTCTTAAACAAAATGGCACTATGTGGAGATAACCCATTGTTTTACAGATTGATGGAAAATTGGTCCTAGTGTTCCAGAGATTATTCATGATCCAAGGTCTACCAAACACAAACTCCAGTGAGGTTCTCATGTTAATTTTGGGAAAACCAAACAGCGAGAGATTAAGACAGAAAAAGAACATTCCAAAAAGATTTACTTTTCATTTTCCATTAAGGAAAATAAGTTTTGCAGTGCTAAAGACTGTTAATAATCCGGAAAATCAAGCAAAATATAATTACACATGATACATAATAGGGATCATTATAGCAAGTAATTAGAGGAAAGTGATAATAAAATGGTGACAGCAGGGGCAGATTTTTTCCCCCCATCAAGAGTTTACAAATCGCCCAACTGAATTGGCATATAAAGCAACCATTAAGAAGAACCACTGCTGCCCTCATAAAGCAATACCGCTGTGAGGTACTATCACATTGGCAGCAATGTGTGGCCATCACAACTAGTAATAGTTGAATTGGATTGCAGCTGTATCCAATTAACATCTGACTCTCCACATTGCTTTGTAGAGCCATGGTCACCCAAGGCAACTTTGTCAATCATGCCATGTGGAATCAAAGCTAATAAAGGGCATGTGCAGGTATAATGAATGGCGCAGAGTAAGCAAGCAGAAAGCAAATGAAGAAAAATAATCATAAAGTAGACTAAAAAATATGTTGGATCTGCATGTAAGATTAAATATTCTAGTTCTTCTTTCTAACCCATTTAATGGGCAGCAAAGGCCAGCTATTCGATGGCTAAAGCAATGCATACATGTGACATGAGCAAGAACAAGAAAACCAAGACGAATCTAACTCTTTTCCATGCAAGGAGGCTCATGTCAAACAATAGAAGAAGAGAATATGAGAAGTACACTAAATCAATTGATCAGACTTGTCTTGAGAGATATTATAAAACCAAAAAAGTAGGTTAGGTAATCAAATTCTCATGTGATAAATGAAACTGCAATGTGGATATTCTCAATTTCCCATCAATTACACACAATATAGACACAACTACAATATGGTAATCACTCAGGACAGATGATGATGATTCCTATCACCATTTCCTGCAAGAAGAAATCCTTCCACACAATTGATAATTCTATATTTTCCGTGAAAATATTTGGTATGAATTAACAGCCAAAATGGTAAAATGGTATCAGCATAGTAGCCTTTATCTTCCATTCCTTGACAGCAATTGTCATGCTGAATACAATGAAAATACCATATCATCCAAGGCTAAAGCTCCCAGTTAGGTATTTGAGGTTTTACTAACTGCCCATATTAGCATGTTCTTTTATGATTAAAGTTTCTGCCTGGCACTGCAGATAAATGGTTCAACAGCCAAAATGGTATCAGTATAGTAATCATAATCCTCCATTCCATGACAGCAATTATCATTCTTGATACAATGAAACTTAATAGCATACCATCCAAGACTAGAACTCCCAGTTATATATTTGAGGTTTTTTCTAACTGCATACATTAGCATGTTCTTTTATGATTAAAGTTTCTGTCTGATCAAACAGAATAAAATGGCTAGATATGGTTTTTCTTAGTAGCCACATAGTATCATGAAAATTGAAGCCTAAGATCTAATAAATGGAGAGCACAAAAGCAACCAAGGCTGATGGTACCCTAGGGCTCTTTTTTAAAGTTAAGGACCTCTCTACAAAGTAATTGGATATTTTACACATTGAATATTATCTCACTTCATTTCATAATTAATAAAGATTAAAATAGTCCAATGCAACCTGTAGAATATTTGACGTCCAAATATAGCCTAGTGAAAACCCCAAAGGCTGTCATCATTAGCATTGTCCGGATAAGTGCATTCTTCCTATAGCCATACTTGAGTTGGAAGCTTAGATTAATTTAACATTCCATCAGATTAACAAAAAAAACACTAATAACCTTGATAGAGATTGAATCATCGAAGATGAAACCAGAAGTGATGTAACACAAGGGTAGTAAACTGTTAATCTAAAATTTCCAAAACCAACATAAACAATATGTAATCCGGCATTAAGCAAAACAGACAGAAACCCGTACTTCCTAGAACTGAGTTAAAACAAGAAAGTGACTCACCATCCGCGGGGTTGCTGTATTATGTGAGTTAAAAACCACCTACAAAGGCACAGTAATGTTATGTGACAAAAGTGTCACCTCTTTATTAAAAATAAAACATTTGATGTATTAGAACTAAATGACAGCCTAAAGCAAAGTAGCAAACATTTGATGTATTAGAACTAAATGACACAATCAAACAAGGAAAGAAAATGAGTTTCAGAAGGTTCCCTACCAGAAATTCCATGTTCTGATGTCCTGTTCACCAAAGAAGAGAAGATTTTGTCAAGAATGAAACAGTTTGAGAGGCCGGAGCTACAATTATGTGCAAGTTAAATTATTAAGATGCATTCACAAAACCATCGTGGGTCCTAAGGAAGAATCATTGGCATTGGATCAATAGTTTTGACTTGTTAAAAAGAAAATTGATAAAAATTACAGATTAAAAAAACACACTGAATATTTGGTCTCAACATTAGTTCCAAGAACTCAACAAGAAAAACATGGATTTTAAATATTATAAAGGGTATGATTCTGAATAGCTGACTTTCACAGAGAAAACGAGAAAATAATTATCAACCATAAACCATTTGCAAAGTTCAAAGAGTTAAAAAAAAATATAAAAAAAAATGCCAAATCTTCAAGGACTTACTTTTCTTCTGTTTTGTTGTCTCCTTCAGCAACTGTACCACTTGCTGAACTGGAAAAGCAAAGCTTACTCTGGAAATTGACATGAAAAAAATCAACAATTTTAAAAATAACTAACTTAAGAGAACTTCAAACAACAGGGAGAGTATCGTTAATCAAGAAACTGCATCTGGAAAAAAGAAAAAGCCTAAGAGGCTCAGAAGAGTCAGAACACAGGTTACCAAACTAAAGAAGCATCATATAGTGTATACGAGATGATAATGTAGAAGCATCATATAGGATATACGAGATGATAATGTAGTCCAACAAATATTGAGACCATTAGACAAGAAACTCCGGTCGATATATGAATTCTGCATATGAACAAATCCAAAGTAAGCACGGATCTTAAATAAGAATGCATATGAATTCTGCAAACAATTCAGATGCCAAATTTAAAGTGAAAAAGAAGCTTCAAATAATCCAATAAAAAAAGAAGCATAATAAAACCAAAAAATTCACTAGTACAGTGACCAAATAGTATACAAGGATAATCGATCAAAGACAAGTATTTAATATTCTAATTTTGAAGTCCAAGGAATTCCCAGACAAGACAAATAAAAGCTCACAGGTATCACTAGTTTGTTGGATAAAAAAGATAACGCAATTTTATATGACCAGTAGCATCATGTAACGTTATATAATAGCATGGGCTAAGAAATTTTGAGATAGCATGCATTCAGTGGACTTCTATAACTATTGAACAATAGAACTTACTAATGCATATACATAACGACTGAAAGGCCCATCTGTAAAGCTGTTCCACGACATATAAAACTGATCTGCAAAAAGAAGACACTTTGATCATGAGATACAAGAGACAGTCTGGGATCAGAATCATTTTCGACATTTAGCAAGCTTTTAAACATCAAGACATCATTCTGAAAAATAATCCTTCACAAAAAGATGGAAAGCAAAGGTAATATAACTAACAAGTAACAAACCAATTATCCTTTTCAATTACTTACCTCTAAGTTTGTGGCCCCATAGTGAGCTCACACCATTTGCCTTGTGTGCTGCAAAAGTAGATAAGAAAGATATATAAGCTTAAGGAAAATGTTGAGAGAGAAGATATTGTCTTTAATAGAATGGAACAAGTGGAGGATAGACAATATTTTTAAAGTTCAATGCTTTTGCAAATGCAATCGAAATAAGAAAAAATAAGAATAATTAACAGATAAAAATTAAATGGATAGGCAAATAGCTGGCACAAAATTCTCAAGTCAAAACTAATAGTAACTTACTCACCTACGCGTATAGAACTTGATTAGCCCATAACTCACAGTGAAGAACTTGATTAGCCAGCCAGAAACATTTGATTGTCTATAGCTTCACAAATCTGAAAAACTGCACAGATCAACATGCAATTCAATCAGATTAAAATGAAGAATAAAGGCTATATCAGTATAAAAATTGGGATAATCGAGTGTGATAGTTTCTCTTTTTTGACTGAAATGGCAAAAGCTTATTACACTTTGTCAGTATCCTTTTAGAAATTGCTCTAGGTCATCATCATACCTGGAAGATTTGAACGAACCAGAAGGTGGTTGCAGTGGTAATCAGGTTGTATACAAAATTTAAATCAGAATAAAACAGTGTATACCTCCACATGTAGCTCAGCTTCACATACTGGCAACAGAGAATATTATTAGGAAAAATAATAAAAAATTAGAATAAAACATTATGACTGGGGTGAGCATACTTGGGTGTTATCATGAAAGACTGCTTCACATACTTCCATATGTTACAACTACAAAAGAATATAAAGCATACCTAGATGAACTTGTGAGGTAGAGACATGCTCGTTTGCAGTTTGTAGCATCTACATGCTCAACTAACAGGTCAACATCTTCCTCCTATATATTACACTGACAGAAGATTACAAAAGCTAGAAAATTTACACTGATAACTATTATACAGATATCTTGTACTAATATTCATGTGTGTCTGACAAGTGAAAGGTCAAACATAGTTTCATGCTATTAAACAATCAGCGGCAAGGTTGCATATTTCTATTAGCTGATAATAGCAGGTGCATGAAGCACACCCAGTGAATGATTTGTTAAGTACTTTAGGTTGCCCTCTTGAGGACGAGGAAAAAGATAAAATATTGAAGGCATATGGCATTTATCATCTATGTATGTTGAGGACTACGGATGACCTTGATGAAATAATAATGCTAACCAAGAATTAGCAGCCTACAAGTAATAGATCTTAAATGAACAGTTATCACACAATATTAACAGCCTAGACCCAAAATATGACCTGGGTTTTACTAATAATGTAGTTTTACATAGATTGAAATAGAGGATGAGATTCATCTAACTGACCGCAAGTAGTTTGGACACAAATTCTTATGTTGGTCTCCAATCTGAGTATCAGATAAGTTGAAACGCTTCATAACAAATTGCACTTGCAGCTTCAAGCATTTTGAGTTTTTGCAGTTGCAGTTCTTCTTTCTTGTTGGTGTACCATCTTTTGTATCGTATGCTGGTCGTGAATCTTGTGACCATGGCTTAGGTGATTCTGGCATGCTGAAGAGGTTTACAATAAGAAATTAAGCCATTTTTGCAAGTTTTAAACATAATAAATGCATGCATCAGGTAAGGATAATGCTCCAAGTCAACACCAACAAGCATCATCATAAAAATGTTATTAAGTACCAAGTGTTCGTGTAAATGTAAAATTCCATAGCAAAAAGATCATTGTCATTTTTGTTGTCAGACTATCTGGAAACTAAATTGTTGCAATTGAGAAAACCTTGTTATTGAGGGAAAAAAAGGTTAACAGCATACAGAAGATTAAGCAATGAAAACTATGACTCATAACAATGAGAATACTAAGGAAAGCTGAGATTGAATTAAGTGAAGCACTTAAGGTCCTAAAGCCTAAACCTTATGAAGATTCCTTGTGGAAGAATGCTCAGAAATTAAACTATTCCAACAAATCTCAAAAAGGCGCGGTTGCAAAGGTCTCCTATGCAACTATTTGAAATCTCTTCCTTTTTTCTCAGTAGAATAAAGCTATCCGTTTTATACGTGATTCTACCAAAATTGGAATATGAAGAAAAGGAAGGAACTTCTCGGATCAATTTTCCAACTAGATACAGAATTCAAAAAGAAAAAACAAAGTCAAAAGGTCTTCTGTGATAGAAGCAAGAAAAAACCTAGACAGTACGGACATCTTCAGAATTGGTAGCACTTAAACCTAACCTAAAATTTGAAAGAGAAAAATGTGCAAAGTAAAATGAAATTAACTCTCACGTCAAAAGAAATAGAAGAAATTAACGGGAGCGACATGGGGAGAGAAGCCGGCGCGGTCGGAGGAAGCTGCCGCTGTTGCTGCAACGGCTCAAGGATGACCGACTCAGTCGGCGAAGGGGGGCCTCCGCTGCCCTCCGCGGCTGTGAAATTCAGTAGGCGGACGGGTTTTCCCGGAGGGAAATCAGACGACGCTGCAGGTTGAGCACTTTGCGGATCAATTAATCAAGTTCACCAATTCATGGAGCCCGGCTGCAGCTCAGGGAACGACCGTGAACCCCGAAGATGGCAAAGAAACCCCCCGAAGCAGCGGAAAGGATCTTCGGCGCCGCAGTTGAGATCGTAAATACAAGATGCGCGGCGAGGAGCGGCGGCGAGGAGATAAATGTCGGATTTTTTTTCTCTCCGGTGCGGGAAATCGAGCGCAAGGAAAAGAGAGAGAAAGAGAAGACACGAAGGGGGGCATGACTTTCTCACTCCCTCTTTCCGCCGCTCGCGGCTTGGCTGGCTGCAAGCTCGCGGTCTCCCCCGCATGTTCTCTCCACTCGCCTCTTCCCCCCTTTTGAGCTGTTCCCGATCCGCTCCTGGAACCCTCCGACGCTATTGTATGTTCACCTAGGAGAAGATGTATGTTCATCAGATCGTACACAATGTCGATTTCGTGGAGAGGAGAGGACGAGGGAGGTGGCAATGAGCGAGGTGGAGGGAGGTGGAGGGAGATATTTCGCGGAGAAAAGAAGCGCGGAGATATTTTTCGCGAGCCGCCGAGGGTTGGCAATGAGCGAGGTGGAGGGAGGGGATGTGTTTTTTATTTTAGCGGGAAATATAACAACGCTTTTAAAAAACGCTTTTGTAACAGCGTTGTCTTTCATCCGAAACCACAACACTAAGCACATCGCATCATTATAAAACGTTGTCGTTATTAAAAAGTAAAACACATAGACAACGCTTTTCACTAAAAACGTTGTAAAACAAAAAAAGACAACGTTTTTTTTAAAAAACGTTGTCGATTGGGCGTTGTTGATTGCAAAAATTCTTATAGTGACGTCATGCTTTATACTCGTCCAAATGACTCGTATGCTTTGAGCACGACGAGCATATACCAGTTAGATCCAGGTGAAAGTCACTGGACAGTTGTCAGAATATTCTTAAGTACTTACGAAGGACGAAGGAATATTTCTTGATATTTGGAGGCAATGAGGAGCTAGCTGTAAAGGATTACAGTGACGCAAGCTTCCAAATTGACAGGGATGATTTCACAGTCAAGGTATATATTTTGCTTGCATGTTGGCGTTGTAAGCTGGAAGAGTTCGAAGTAGGACACAACCGCAGATTCTATAATAGAGGTCAAGTCTATTGCTGTGTCTGATGGAGCAAAAGAGACTATTTGGATCCAGAAGTTCATTATAGAGCTTGATGTGGTTCCTAGCATAGAAGACCCAATAGACCTCTATTGTGACAACAATGGGGCTATTGCACAAGCTAAGGAACTTAGCTCTCATCAACGAACCAAACACATACTACGACGCTTCCATCTCATTCGGAGATCATCGATAGAGGAGATGTGAGAATATGCAAAGTATCCATTAATGCTAACATCGCGGATCGTTTGACCAAGGCTTTGGCACAGAAGAAGCGTGATGGTCACACTAGATCACTGGGTATTAGATATTATAGTGATTGACACTAGTGCTAGTGGGAGATTGTTAGTGGAGCTCTAGAGCCAATTATGTGATGATTGACTATGGACTTTTTGTATCATATTCTATCATTAATAAAGGCATGTTTGGTTATTATACTTTATATTTATACCAAATAACTATGTATAATAATGCCCTTGAGTAGTAGGTTCTTTTCTACATTATATCGATTGGTTGAATCGATAGTGAGATGATGTAGAGAACACTATACTAAATCATTCCTAGTCAAGCATTAATATTCAAGGACAATATTAATGCATGGAGACTAGCATGTAGGTCAATTGATGACTTGAGCTCACAAGTCATGGATATATGATATCAAGCTGATACATGGGTATACATTAGAGAATGTGTACTGAATTGACCCGCCATGGGAAAGTTTCATAGATTGTCATATGAGTGTAATAAACTTTCTCATGTGACTATTAGTATGAATAGTCCTTAGACCTAAAGTCACTACGGTTCCCTACATAAGGAGTTATGTACTTTGGTATCGTAAAACGTCACCCGTAACAAGGTGGACTATAAAGGCGATCACTGGGTATGTAGTGAATTATGCGGAGGGATGTGAGTGATGTAGATGGGATCTATCCCTCCCATATGACGGGAGTGATATCTGTGGCCCCCTTGATCGAGTAGGACTACTAAAACGCATGACCATGCTCAAATGAGTCAATATGAGATATTGAGCTCATTTGTTTGAGTGAGTCTACTTGGGGATCAATAAACACAATGATTGATCAAGGATGACATGGTCTATACCTCATTGGTCAATCTAGATATCAAGGATAAAAGAACAAGGTCATATATTGTCATTGTCATGGAGGTTAAGTCAGATCTCGATTTTCTCATCACTTGGGTAGCAATGATGCATTGCTAGATGCTACTCATTGCTTATGTGTCTAAAGCGGTTTAGATATATTGCCAACGTTACGAGAACCTATTGGGTCACACACTAAAGACACGATGCTTTGGAGACTAATTGATCTTAGTTTGACTAAGATTTGATTCAAATTGGATTAATTAAGTTAGCTCAAGTGAATCCAATTGGATTATGGGATTGAGATCTAATTTGAGTTTGACTCATTTAGATTAGACTCAACCACATTTGAATGAGATATTAATTTATTAAAATGTTTAATAAATTAATAATAGAGAAAGATGAAAAATTTCTCTTCATTGGATGAAGAGAAGTTGAAGAGCCACATGAGAAAATATGCTCTAAGTGGGTTTTTATTAGCATTAATGGAGGAAAGCTAAAGGGACAAAAACTCTTCATATTCATGGGATGAGTATAAAAGAGTTTTTCTTGTCATGGATCATAAACTTGTCTTTTTTCCATCCCTTCCTTCTCTTGGTCAAAATCTCACATCTCCCTCTTCTTCTTGCTTTGTGAATCTCCTCTTGTGGCTAGCACCACAAAGGTGATTCTTCTCCGAAGCTTGAGAGATCGTGTTCGTGTAGATACGCATAGAGGCACGGATACTTGAACGTGCAAGAGATCTGGCATACCTCGGATAAGCGGGATAAGCAAGGGGCACGCGCCAAAGGTATACCTATACGATAGAAATTTGTAAATTAACTTTGTATGAGTTTTCTTTCACATGGATCGCTTGTGGGATCTATTATTTCTTCTATGATTTTTGAATATTTTTTTCTAGAGATCCCTACAATGTTATCTGAGACTTCTAAAATATGCTACAGATGTATTCAGAATCAGTTACTTTGTGAAAAAAAATAATGAATGAGATAATAGTCAAATTTAAGATGATCTATTCGATTATATGAAAATTTCTTATTGATCATCAAATAAATCGGGAAGTGCTCGGACGAACGGTTCAGAAATCCAACATCTCATGGTTGCGTGTCTGATTTAGAGGAAATTTTTTTATAAAATGCACCATAACTAAGAATCAAACAGTGAATGTTTGGATGATAATTTAGTATCTTCCGTTGCACCATAGTTTCAGGAGTGAATTAGTTACTTTGTGAGATAATACATGTGGTGTTGGAACTGTGCTCTATGTTAACTAAGGTTCATCCTATTATCGTTGATAGTTTTCTTGAGGCTAAAAGTTTACAAGCTTTACTTAGGAAGTGTTTGATAGACCTTTGTTAGTTATTTTAGATTCTAGCTACATAGAAATATTTTTGAGTATTTGTAAATGTCATATTCTGTATTAACTTTTATAACTTTTGTTCAAAAGTTAGAAACAAAAATTTGATGCTTTTACTTGCTTCTTCTTTTTATTTATGATATAAAATTAAAAGTTAATATTTATAATCTTAAATAATTTATCATTTTTTATAATTATGATTTTACATAATTATCTTAAAATAATATTTTATTTTTTATACACTTTACATTTTCAGAACTATATATATATATATATTATGTTATTTTTATATATTTATTTTTATCAATTTTATATATTTTTCAAACATTCATATTATAAAAAATTAATTTTGATATATATTCAAATATAATAATAATTATATAAATATTTAAAATATAATAATAATTATATAAATAGTATATCATAATTATATTTAGATAATAAAAAAGATTAATTTATATAGTTTAAGGATATTATTTTTATTTAATTAAAAATTAAGTTTAGAAGTAATTATTTTGCAAACACTCAAATTTTACTTTTTATTAGTTTTTAATTTCTATTTCTAAATATTCTATACTTTAGCTTCTCATTGACTTTAAAATAATTTCTATAAAAATTACCTTAAAATAAAGAAAAAATCTCTCAAATACTCTCTTAATTTCTCTACAAGAAGCTTATTTTCTAAGTGCAGTAATATGACATCTATGATTATCCATCACATTTTGAAAGTTCCAAATACTCTTCAGCAAGCTCCGGAATTAGAGATATTGTTGGATAATTTTTATTTTTTATATTTTTGAATTTTGAATCGTTTAAGGATTTTAAAATTGTGAGTTTTTTTAATTTCTAATCACTCTTTACATGTTAGAATTTTGTGTCAGCCTCTTATTAGCTAATATGTTGATCCTGTCGTAGAGCGAGATGAACTCTCAAGGATGAGGTGGACTCGAGCATTGTCTCTGTTGGCTCCAAGATCTGCAAAAGAGATGACCGTCAGCAACCCACCGGGAGAAGTCCCCGGCAAGGCCCTCCAACGATCAAGTCAGTCTCCGGTGGAAGAAATGAAAGCAAAAGAGGAACTGTAGCAAAATTATATCGTGCGTACCTGCGTATGAAGTTAGGAGTGTCTTATATAGCCGAGGGAACCGACAGCCTCTGCAACAGCTCTGCCACATTTTGTCTTATCCGTGGACAGGATTATGGGCAACTGTCGGATCACCGACCGGCGCCGCCATTCTGACATGGGCAGGGGGCGTCATGGTACAGGTTGTCAAAGTTTGTCAGGCAAGTACTGTGTCAGCAGGATATTCGCGATTCGAACACGAGTGATGTCAGGCCTGAGCCGACCTGCGCCAACTCTCATACCACCTTTATCAGTGTGGTGCCAGGGAGTATGTACTCCTTCGGAAAATGACAACCACTGAGTCAGAACGCTGACCGGCTACCCCGAGTGAAATCTTGCCGTGCAGCCAATACCTCACGGATTATAACAGAGTGCTCCCCAAATCAAGGAGCACTCGGACTCGGCCAATCCGAGTTGTCCCTGGGTCATAGGATTAGGGTGCAGGGAGACCGCCGACTGGATGCCAAACGAGTGTTGCCCGAACAATCTTAGGCCCGGTAATCAGTATCTCTCGCTAGGGGTTAATTTAGACTGTGTATCGAACGGCGGACTATGTCGAACACTCGGCATTTCCAGGTGGGACCAGCTCATACTACATCCGATTGGCCACTTAGTCGGGCGATTCGGCTCTAGTGGGACTCGGGCCCCTAGCCCGGTCCTGCCACATTGGTCTATCCACACACCTGTGGCCCTGACCTATCCTTATGCAGTGTCAGGCTGGCCAACCAAGCTACACGTAAGCTAGGTCGGGATCATAAGCATCCCCTTCAAGTCTAGTCGAAGGAGGCATTGAGACCGACTGACTGAACCATTAATTTAGAGCAAGCCTGGCACACCCGCCTAGGCTACTTGACCGACCGATCTCCACCACCAAACGCCCGACTGCCCAGTGGCGTGCCAATATCATCATATCCGCCTATCTTTCATGTCTTATCCCTGAATCTCAACGGGTCGATTCATATCCCCCTATTAATTACCTCATTAATTGTTGGAAGCCACTTGTCCTTTAGCTGTTGGGTTCCTGAGTAACGAATCGTCTGCCGTCTGACATAGTGAATGGGCACCGCACGTGCGACGTACTATCCCGAAGTTTATTTACTGCGCAAATAGACGGCTCGGATCTAATCCCGCCTTTTTATTGGATCGCCATCTGTTGGGACCGGGTGCATGTTGACAAAGATACGGGTTCATAAAATTTTAAATTTTTACGTGCAGCGGAAGAATTAGCATAAAATAATTTCTCAAATTATTTTAACCATGTATCTCGCATGCAACCTTATGATGTATGGACATGATCATAAATTAAAACTTTGCGGAAAAGTAAACTAATTTACTTTGTACCTCCGTAACTCGAAGAAAGGGACGAGATCCAACCGTAGCGTCCCTTGGAAGCTCCGCCTCTATTCGCGTCCACGCCGAGTTCTCTTCGGGATGACTTCGCAAAGTCACGAGTTTTGTGCCGACGAGAACTACTAGATTCTCTAAAGGCACAACTAAAAGATCAAGAGAGAAGAAAGGAAACTAACCACCAAGAAACGGAATCTAAATTCCGGGAAGGAAGGAGACGTGATCCGCTTCTTCTTCTTCTTCGGCACGAACTTGGTGGAGGAAACTCACGGGCACCCTAGGTGCTTGCGCCGGCCCTAGGGGAGGAGAGAGAGCCGGCCCTAGAGAGAGAAAGGGCACCGGCCCTAGAGAGAGAGAGTTAGAGAGAGAGAGGGAGAGAGTTAATCTCTTGATCAATCTATTAAGGAAATCAAGCCTAGCCTTGGTTCCTTTATATAGTAGCCTTTCCCTTGCCAAGTCTCCCCTTTAACAGAATTTTTCATAAGAAATTTATCCTATAAATTTTCTTTATGAATTATTCCGTTTAAACCAAGTTTTATTATAACTAATTTTATAATAAAACAAATACATCTCTCCTTTTATTATAGAATAAATTTTACAAGAAATTTATAAATTTTCTAAATCAATTCATAATTGATTTTATAAAATTAAAATAAACCATTCCATGGATCATTTTAATTCCCATAAAAAGAATAAATTTCTATAAATTTATTTATATAAATTTCTTTATACAAATTTATTTATCCATAATTTATAAAACAAATCGCGCTAGATTTATTTTATTAATTAAACCAAATAAATTGGTTTTTCCCCAATATTGTGGCCGGCCAAACCAAAGAGGGTTGGCACCCTCTTTGGCCGGCCAAACCGAGCCGAACCCATCGCGAATTAAACTCATTTAATTTGCCCAATAAGCCTTCAAAAGACTTAGCCATTTTAAGCTTCCGTTGCGCCTCTGATTAACTCAGATTCGACTTATTTCTCTTGATCGGAAAATCCAATTTTTAACTCGTTTTAAATCCCTCGGATTACTCGTAGTGCGTGTGACTAAATAGGCTTTCGATTTATGTTGACCGTCTATAATCAACTAATCATAGAACGATCATGAGTGGCACCTAGTAGTACATCATGACCCCCAATTAATCGAAAGATCAACGGTTGACCTCAGAAGTAATTCTGAAACCCTTCAGCAGCTCTAATGAATCGTGCCCCATTCCCTTCATCATCTTATACCCACTTGGTTCAGGACATGGTCTGTATGTGTCAGTCCCCACTAGGCTGACTACGTCACACCTAGCCCAAGTAGTGTCTTTCTCGTCCTTTGGATTTCTAATTACTCTCATGTATTTAAGAGACTCATACTCTAAACATGACATGCTCTGGCCAGAGGCTTTGAGTAACAATCTGACGATAGGCCTGGGTATACATCTCCTCGCAAGGAGTGGTGAATCTTTTGTAGGCTGTTCAAACATCTTCGGGCACTTCGGCTTATACCCAATCATCCTAGGTCAACACCTCCTTGGAGATGCTTGCTTAAGATGTTAAAGTATAAGTCTCCATGACCAAGATGACTTGAACACCGCAAGTCAAAGGAACATTGCACTTAAGCTGCAGTAAGAACTTCACTGACATATCTATATAGATTATCATATGAAGTTTTACAGCTAGTCACTCCAATGAACTAGTTCCCTTAACTAGCATCCATGTTTATCTCCGGACATCCCAATGTCACCAGCCAGTGAGAATCAGCTGATTAGAGAATAACCCATGCTAGTCTCAACAGAATTGATAGTGTCCGTTTTTATCAATTCATCGACTAGGGATATTTTCAATACTTCACAATTGCACATATAGAGATAATCACTAGTTGTGATCTCATCACAAATTCTCTTATGCTGTGAATTGTATTGCGGACATTCAGTAGATGAGTTTAAGATCCCAATTAAATACACAAACATGTATACTCAAATAGTGAATTTTCATTTATTTAAAATAAATGTTTACAATCATAAGGCGATTGCCTTAGGACACTTCTCTCATATCACTAACACATCGGACAGACGTCATCTGCCTCTTAGCCTATATATACCGGCTCCACCTTTTACCGTCTCGCTTTCTACCTTTCTGTCATGTTGCTCCTGCGCTCTACTAGGGTTCCAGCGATTCCTCTGGCGGCGATTGCTTCGCGACTCACCTCTTTTCCAGTGACCTTCTCACCCTCTGGTTAGTCCTTCTCCCCCTCGTTTGTTTCCAACGATGGCCTCTTCTCCTTCAAACCCCGGCCGGTGGTATACCACCATGGTGTCCGACCTTCATTTTCATGACCTCAACCAACTTCAGTCAGACTACCAGATCCCCTCCGATCACCGACTCCGTCTACCTGACCCGACCGATCGACCTGAGAGTGCCCCTCTCAGTTACATAACCTTGTCCCGAGATCACCTCTAGGTCGGCCTTTGTTTTCCTATCCATCCTTTCATTTCCAACGTTTATCGATACTTTCAGATCCCCCTCTCCAACTAGCCCCGAATGTCATTCGCTTGATATGCGGATCGATCGTTATCTTTTTCTTGTATCCGATTCCACTCTAACCCGAGATCTTTCATTACTTCTTCTACTCTAAAAAAATAAGAGTCGGGTGACTTTTTCTTCCAGGCCCAAGCCAAAACTTCGTTCCTAGCGAAACTTCCAACCTCTAACAAAGGTTGGAAGGAGCGCTTTTTCTTTGTTAACACTACCCCGGGCCCGAGCTAGCCTACCTCTTGGATCGAGGACTTGCCTCCTTCACCTCCTCTCCCCAAAATTTATCGTTCCTTACCTTCCTATCAGTCGGCCCTATCCAAGATCGGGGGTCGGCGCTTCCATAGAGTAAATCTGCTGCGAGAAGAGATTCTCCACACATTTGGTCTCAGTAAGTGCCGAGTCCTCGACTCGCATCACTCGGTGAGTTGTTCTATTTTTCCTTTGGATATTTTATGGCTAACTAAAATTTTGCTACTTTGCAGCTACCATGATGTTCAAGGTGGCCTTGGAGGAGGGATTCAACATGGATGACGCAAAGCTGGAGTCATGAGTCAGCGAACAACTGGAGCAATGAGAAGTGACTCCACTCGCATCCGTCCCCGCTCTTGCGCCTTCTCTGGCTCGCTCAGCAGCCGCACCGGCCGTCAAGCCAGAGCAAATGGATGTGCAGGACTAGCCTCTCAAGTTGAGGTGTCGACGGGCCCGATCCACCAGCTAAGA
The DNA here is from genome assembly GCA_024364735.1 of Boesenbergia rotunda. Classification (NCBI taxonomy): domain Eukaryota; kingdom Viridiplantae; phylum Streptophyta; class Magnoliopsida; order Zingiberales; family Zingiberaceae; genus Boesenbergia; species Boesenbergia rotunda. The sequence goes on from JAGFNQ010006174.1 coordinate 136,438, forward strand.
GCTCACTCCCCCAACTGATATCCAAGTCGGGGCCTCCATGAGCGCACGCCCAAAGAAGAAGAAGAAAAGGACTGCCGCTAGGCCTTCCACACCTGCGGCTGGCCTATCAGCGCCTGCGGAGGCCACTGCACGAAAAGCATCCTGCAGTGCACCCGACCTCCCTCTTCCCAGGATCTTGGGGTCTCTGCCAGTGGAAGAGCAAGTCAATTTGCCACCCATGCACATCTTGCTGCCCTCCCGAGCTGACCCCTGCCTGGAGATACCACCAAGGGAGTTACTCGACCGATCCCAGGAGTTCCATCTATATAGACCAGTGGTAGACCGCTATCTTCAAGGGGTTCACGATGTTGGGATCTATAGGTAAAAAATATTTAAAATCGCAGCGGAAATAAGATCCCTCGAGTGATCCATGCGAAAGAAAAACTCATACAAAGTGATCTACAATTCCTATCTTATAGGAATACCTTTGTCGCGTGCCCTTCGCTTATCCCGCTAGTCGTTTGGTTCACCGGATCTCTTACACGTTCAAGTGTCCGTGCCTCTATGCGTATCCACACGAACACAATCTACGCCTCGGAGAAGAACCACCTTAGTTGTGCTAGCAACTTGGGATAGTTCACAAAGCACAAGAACCTCCACTAGAGAGTTATGGACAAGGAGGAAGAAAGAAGAGGAAGAGAGATGCACACTCTAGCATTTGACAAGGGGGGTATTCACACTCATCTAATGAATACCAAGGGTTTATGTCCCTTGAGCTCCTCTCATCTTAATGCTAATAAAACCCAATGAATACCAAGCCTCTTGGTATCCCTTGAGACTCTTAGTATTCTATTCATCTAATGAATAGAATGTCTCTTAGCCTTCCTCTTAAATAATATTTTATTAAACCTTTAATGAATATTATCCATAATTAAGTGGTTGAGTCTAATCTAGATGAGTCTAACTCAAATTAGACTCAATCCCATAATCTAATTGGATTCACTTGAGTCTAACTCAATTAATCCAATTCGAATCAAATCTTAGTCAAACCAAGATCAATTAATCTCCGAAGCATCGTGTCCTTAGTGTGTGACCCAATAGGTTCTCGTAACGTTGGCAATGTGTCTAAACCACTTTAGACACATAAGCAATGAGCGGCATCTAGCAATGCATCATTGCTACCCAAGTAACAAGAAAAGTCGAGATCCGACTTAACCTCCGTGACTATGATAATGTATGACCTTGTCCTTCTATCCTCGATATCTAGATTGACCAATGAGGCATAGACCGTGTCATCCTCAGTCAATCTTGTGTTTCTTGATCCCCGAGTAGACTCACTCAAACAAATGAGCTCAATATCTCATATTGACTCATTTGAGCATGGTCATGCGTTTTAGTAGTCCTACTCGATCAAGGGGCCCACAGATATCACTCCCGTCATATGGGAGGGATAGATCCCATCTACATCACTCACATCCCTCCGCATAATTCATTACATACCCAGTGATCGCCTTTATAGTCCACCCTGTTACGGGTGACGTTTGACGATACCAAAGTACATAACTCCTTATGTAGGGAACCGTAGTGACTTCAGGTCTAAGACTATTCATACCAATAGTCACATGAGAAAGTTTATGACACTCATATGACAATCTATGAAACTTTCTCATGGCGGGTCATTCAGTACACATTCTCCAATGTATACCATGTGTCAACTTGATATCACATATCCATGACTTGTGAGCTCAAGTCATCAGTTGACCTAAATGCTAGTCTCCATGCATTAATATTGTCCTTGAATATTAATCTTGACTAGGAATGGTTTAGAGTAGTGTTCTCTACATCATCTCACTATCGATTCAACCAATCGATATAATGTAGATAAGAACCTACTACCCAAGGACATTATTATACTTAGTTATTTGGCACAAATACAAAGTAAGTATAATAACCAAACATGCTTTATTAATAATAGAATATGATACAAAATGTCCCTAGTCAATCATCACATAATTGGCTCTAGGGCTCCTACTAACAATCTCCCACTAGCACTAGTGCTAATCACTGTAATATCTAATACCCAGTGACCTGGTATGACCATCATGCTTCTTTGTGCCAAAGCCTTGGTCAAAGGATCTGCGATGTTAGAATCAGTGTGTACTCTGCATATCCTCACATCTCCTCTATCGATGATCTCTCGAATGAGATGGAAGCGCTGTAGTATGTGTTTGGTCCGCTGATGAGAGCGAGGTTCCTTAGCCTGCGCAATAGCCCCATTGTTGTCACAATAGAGGTCTATCGGGTCTACTATGCTAGGAACCACACCAAGCTCTGTAATGAACTTCCGGATCCAAACAGCCTCTTTTGCCGCCTCAGACGCGGCAATATACTCGGCCTCTGTTGTAGAATCTGCGACTGTGTCCTGCTTCGAACTCTTCCAGCTCACAGCGCCACCATTCAGGCAAAATACATACCCTGACTGCGATCTAAAATCATCCCTGTCTGTTTGGAAGCTTGCGTCACTGTAACCCTTTACAGCTAGCTCCTCATTGCCTCCAAATATTAAGAAATATTCTTTCGTCCTTCGTAAGTACTTAAGAATATTCTTGACAGCTGTCCAGTGACTTTCACCTGGATCTGACTGGTACCTGCTCGTCATGCTCAAAGCATACGAGACATCTGGACGAGTACAAAGCATGACGTACATGATAGACCCTATAGCGGATGCATAAGGGATCTGATCCATACGGTCTCTCTCCTCCTTAGAAGAGGGACCTTGAGTCTTCGAAAGACTCACACCATGTGACATTGGCAGAAATCCCTTCTTGGAATTCTGCATGGCAAAACGATTAAGCACCTTGTCAATATATGTACTCTGACTTAAGCCAAGCAATCTCTTAGATCTATCTCTATAGATCTTGATGCCTAGGATATAGGCTGCTTCACCTAAGTCTTTCATTGAGAAACAATTCCCTAGCCACGTCTTCACAGACTGTAGTGAAGGGATATCATTCCCAATGAGGAGTATGTCATCTACATACAAGATCAGGAAGACAACTGTGCTCCCACTAACCCTCTTGTAGACACAGGGTTCATCTTCATTCTTGATGAAACCAAACGCTTTGATTGCATCATCGAATCGAAGATTCCAGCTTCGAGAAGCTTGCTTTAGCCCATAAATGGACCTTTGCAATTTACATACCTTTCCAGCATGCTCTGGATCTACAAAACCCTCAGGTTGTGTCATGTACACATCCTCGAGTAAATTCCCATTTAGGAATGCGGTTTTGACATCCATCTGCCAGATCTCGTAGTCATGGTAAGCTGCAATAGCAAGCATGATCCGAATAGACTTAAGCATCGCCACTGGTGAAAAGGTTTCATCATAGTCGATACCATGAATTTGTTTGAAACCTTTAGCTACCAATCGCCCTTTATAGGTATGCATGCGTCCATCCATGTCAGTCTTTCTTCTAAAGACCCACTTACACCCAATGGGTTTAATCCCCTCAGGTGGATCAACCAAAGTCCATACTTGGTTAGTGTACATGGATTCCATTTCGGATCTCATGGCCTCTAGCCATTTCTCAGAATCTGGGCTCATCACAGCTTCTTGATAGGATGTAGGCTCATTCAACTCAATGAGCGTAACGTCATCATGGTCAGACAAGAGAAATGAGTATCTCTCAGGCTGACGACGTATCCTATCAGATCTGCGAAGAGGTTGGTCTACTTGAACAGCTTGTTGTTCCACAACTTCTTGTGCAACAATCTCATGATCCACAACATCTTGTGGTGCCTGTTCAATGTCCATTAAGGCCTCAGTACTATCTGCATCTTGAACTTCTTCAAGATGGATTTTACTCCCACTAGTTCTTCTAGAAATAAACTCCTTTTCTAGAAAAACACCATTTCTAGCGACAAACATTTTGCCTAGTGTGGGATTGTAAAAGTAATATCCCTTTATTTCCTTGTAATATCCTACAAAATAGCACTTATCAGATTTGGGTCCTAGTTTATCTGAGACTTGCCGTCGAACGTAAGCCTCACAACCCCAAATTTTCATAAAAGACATCGTGGGACTCTTCCTAGTCCATATCGTATAAGGTGTCTTTATGACGGCCTTTGATGGAGCTCGGTTAAGTGTGAATAGAGCTGTCTCTAGAGCGAATCCCCAGAAGGAAGTAAGAAGATCTGTCTGACTCATCATCGATCGTACCATATCTAATAGAGTACGATTTCTCCGCTCGGACACACCATTCCACTGTGGTGTTCCAGGTGGAGTGAGTTGGGATATGATCCCACACTATGCTAGATGGTCACGAAACTCTTGGCTAAGATATTCACCGCCTCGATCTGATCGAAGCATCTTAATACTCTTGCCAAGTTGGTTTTGTACTTCACTCTTGAATTCTTTGAACTTTTCAAACGATTCTGACTTGTGTTTCATGAGATACACATAGCCATATCCACTGACATCATCAGTGAAAGTGATGAAGTACTGATAGCCTCCTCTAGCTGCGATATTGAAGGGGCCACATACATCAGTATGTATGAGTCCTAACAAGTCTGTCGCTCTTTCGCCGTGTCCACTAAATGGAGTCTTGGTCATCTTGCCTAGAAGACAAGATTCACATGTCTCATATGATTCAAAATCAAATGAGTCCAGTAATCCATCCTTATGGAGCTGGGATATGCGACTCTCATTTATGTGTCCTAAGCGACAATGCCAGAAATATTTTTGGTTCAAATCATTTGGTTTGAACCGTTTGGTATTTATGTTATAGATTGGGTTTTCTAGGTCTAGAACATAGAGTCCATTCACAAGTGGTGCATTACAATAGAACATGTCATTTAATATTATGGAACAACATTTGTCCTTTATGATAAATGAAAAGCCTTTCTTGTCCAAACAAGATACTGAAATTATGTTCTTAGACAATGCAGGTACATAAAAACACTCCTCTAGTTCTAAGATAAGCCCAGTGGGCAAAGACAAGGAATATGTTCCTACAGCTATGACAGCGACTCTTGCTCCATTGCCTACTCGTAGGCCCACTTCGCCCTTTGTCAATGATCTAGCTCTTTGAAGGCCCTGCACATTAGTACAAATGTGAGACGCGCATTTGGTATCTAATACCCAAGAAGAAGAGATAGATAGATTGACTTCTATAACAAATATACCTAAAGCAGAAGTCGCACTTCTTTTCTTCTTTACTTCCTCCAGGTAATGTTTGCAGTTCCTCTTCCAATGTCCGGTCTCACCACAGTGGAAGCAGGTCCCTTCCTTAGGCACCTTATCTTTAGCCTTGGATGTAGTAGAGTTGGCCTTGCCTTTAGCTTGGGTCTTACCCTTGCCTTTAGGCTTCCATTTGCCTTTGCCCTTTTATACCATCAATACATTACTGGTTTTGGTCTTCTTGAGATTGGGTTCAGTAGTTCTTAACATGCTGAGCATCTCAGGCAAAGGTTTGTCAATTTCATTCATGTTGTAGTTCATGACAAATTGATTATACCCTTCTGGCAACGATTGCAAGATAAGGTCCGTAGCCAATTCTTGGCCCAGTGGAAATCCTAATCTTTCAAGGTTCTCGACATACCCAATCATCTTGAGTACGTGAGTTCCTACAGGAGTTCCTTCTTGCATCTTGCATGCAAATAGGGCTTTAGACACCTCAAACCGCTCGTGCCTAGCTTGCCCTTGATATAGTTGCTTTAGATGCTCAACCATATCATGTGCATTCATGTTCTTATGTTGCTTCTGAAGCTCAGAGTTCATGGTGGCAAGCATAAGGCATGATACATCAAGTGCATCATCCTGATGCTTCTTGTAAGCATCCTTTTCGGCACGGGTTGCGGTAGCGGCGGGTGCTTCTGGAAGAGATTGCTCTAGGACGTACAGTTTTCGTTCTTGTTTGAGGACTATCATCAAGTTTCTGTACCAGTCCAGGAAATTAGCTCCGTTGAGCTTGTCCTTCTCAAGGACGGATCGCAGAGAGAGAGTATTTGACGTGTTAGATGACATGGTGATCTACAACAGTAGAATTATGCAGAAATAAGTATCATATCTAATTCATTTAATTAGGCCTTTAATTAAATAATGCTCCCACTGAATCGTAGAGCTTTGGTTGGGGCTAGTCATGGATGTAGGCAAACTCAATTTACCAACACTACTAGGTCCAAACCAAATAGCAATCATTATTCATGTGGGACAAGATCCATATTATACTTCATCTTGAGTTAGCTTTAGCTAATCGCCCAAGACTTGGTATAATTAGGTAGGTAACATTTTACCAATTACATCTCATGTAACTCTTTGAAACAAAGGGTCATGATCCACATTACACATCATCTTGAGTTAGCTTTGGCTAATCGCCCAAGACATGGAATAATTGTTCTCTTACCCAATTTTCTCAACTTTTGGGATATGCCTCCAAGTTTCTCAATTTAATTGAGGGGACTTAGTTAAGTCTCACCCAAAGTTTGATAGCGGGACATCACAATTGTCCTCTCGCACTCTACCAAGATAAAATGCGTCACTTTGCTTTGGCAAACCCAACAACAAATAATCGAGGTAGTTTATGAGTACCAAACTTTGGTAGGCATATTGAGTTGACTTAATTGAGATAACTATTTATCTAATCATGCATCACATACACACATTGCATATATCAATATATAAACGATAAAGCGTGACATGGTTATGACCCGTATACTACGATCTTTCCAAGCCAATGAGAAGATCGATGGTCAACCTAGGGATAACATCTTCTCCGAGTGCATCCTTCGGTCATCATGTGCGGTCGGCATCCTTCTTGTAACTTCATTCTTCAATGGACACTCCACTACTCCTTTTGTACATTACAATGTAGGAAAACTCGAGTTATATTCGAGTATAAATCTATTTTTACAACTTAGAAAATAGAGATAAGACACGACACGCAGACCGTATTATGAATTACAACATGCACACACACACATATTCATCCAATCATATTGGGGTTAAGGCCATAACCATGCACCATGTCATCAATCACATACAATAGATTTAGGACAATAATTTTTATTATGATTGTAAAAATGCTCATGAGCCGAAACCATAGGTTATAAAATTTGTCGAGTACATTCGCATCATAGCACACTTTCATATTTCATATGATGATGCTATAGACTTTTAGTTTGATCAACAAAAACTTTTGTATCTTGACAAATGCTCATACATTATACAATCTATAATAAAAGTATATCCTACTTCTATGTCACATATAAAAGTTTTCTAAACTTTGTACGATCTTTCACAAGTGGCTCTGATACCACTGTTGGGATATATAGGTAAAAAATAATTAAAATCGCAGCGGAAATAAGATCCCTCGAGCGATCCATGCGAAAGAAAAACTCATACAAAATGATCTACAATTCCTATCTTATAGGAATACCTTTGTCGCGTGCCCTTCGCTTATCCCGCTAGTAGTTTGGTTCGCCAGATCTCTTACACGTTCAAGTGTCCGTGCCTCTATGCGTATCCACACGAACACGATCTACGCCTCGGAGAAGAACCACCTTAGTTGTGCTAGCAACTTGGGATGGTTCACAAAGCACAAGAACCTTCACTAGGGAGTTATGGACAAGGAGGAAGAAAGAAGAGGAAGAGAGATGCATACTCTAGCCTTTGACAAGGGGGGGGGTATTTATACTCATCTAATGAATACCAAGGGTCTATGTCCCTTGAGCTCCTCTCATCTTAATGCTAATAAAACCCAATGAATACCAAGCGTCTTGGTATCCCTTGAGACTCTTAGTATTCTATTCATCTAATGAATAGAATGTCTCTTAGCCTTCCTCTTAAATAATATTTTATTAAAGCCTTTAATTAATATTATCCATAATTAAGTGGTTGAGTCTAATCTAGATGAGTCTAACTCAAATTAGACTCAATCCCATAATCTAATTGGATTCACTTAAGTCTAACACAATTAATCCAATTCGAATCAAATCTTAGTCAAACCAAGATCAATAAATCTCCGAAGCATCGTGTCCTTAGTGTGTGGACCAATAGGTTCTCGTAATGTTGGCAATGTGTCTAAACCACTTTAGACACATAAGCAATGAGCGGCATCTAGCAATGCATCATTGCTACCCAAGTAACAAGAAAAGTCGAGATTCAACTTAACCTCCATGACTACGATAATGTATGACCTTGTCCTTCTATCCTCGATATCTAGATTAACCAATGAGGCATAGACCGTGTCATCCACAGTCAATCTTATGTTTCTTGATCCCTGAGTAGACTCACTCAAACAAATGAGCTCAATATCTCATATTGACTCATTTGAGCATGATCATGCGTTTTAGTAGTCCTACTCGATCAAGGGGCCCACAGATATCACTCCCGTCATATGGGAGGGATAGATCCCATCTACATCACTCACATCCCTCGCATAATTCATTACATACCCAGTGATCGCCTTTATAGTCCACCCTATTATGGGTGATGTTTGACGATACCAAAATACATAACTCCTTATGTAGAGAACCGTAGTGTCTTTAGGTCTAACGACTATTCATACCAATAGTCACATGAGAATGTTTATGACACTCATATGACAATCTATGAAACTTTCTCATGGCGGGTCATTCAGTACACATTCTCCAATGTATACCCATGTGTCAACTTGATATCACATATCCATGACTTGTGAGCTCAAGTCATCAGTTGACCTACATGCTAGTCTCCATGCATTAATATTGTCCTTGAATATTAATGCTTGACTAGGAATGGTTTAGAGTAGTGTTCTCTACATCATCTCATTTCGATTCAACCAATCGATATAATGTAGATAAGAACCTACTACCCAAGGACATTATTATACTTTGTTATTTGGCACAAATACAAAGTAAGTATAATAACCAAACATACCTTTATTAATAATAGAATATGATACAAAATGTCCCTAGTCAATCATCACATAATTGGCTCTAGGGCTCCTACTAAGACACGAGTCCTGCTATCGTGGCCCCAATAGTAAGGCAAATGTCTTCTTTTTGGAAGCCACTCATGTATGACTTTTTTGCAATTTTCCTTTTTGACTCAGCATAAAACTTATTGTATTTTTCGCTTTGTGTGCAATGTTGGGGTTCCTGCCACAGCCCGGCCATGTCTTTGGTGGCCCACAGCCATGGTTGGGTGGTCGCTGAGCGCCGAGTGGAGCAGCTCGAGACTAGGCTTCGCCACGCTCAGTTGGTTTCCAATGAAACTACACTGAATGACTTGCGGGCCGAGATCATAGCCCTGCAAGACAATCTGGTAGATATTGAGGACCAACTGGAGGTGGCGAAGACTCAGGTTGAGTCTTCTAACCTGGCAATCACCCAAGCACAGAGTCAGATCTCCACTCTGGAGTACGCCGAGAGGAAAGCCTGGATTTTTGTGAATCATGCACGAGAGGAACTCCATAAAACAAAGGAGGAGCTCCTATCCCTATCTCGATCTGCCGAGTCCATGCGAGCAGAGCTGACTGCTAAGGAACAAGAGCTGGCTGCTAGGGCTGAGAGAGTAGACTTGCTGGCTGTCGAGCTAACCAACCGGGAGCAGGAGTTGAATGCCCAAGCCGAGGAGCTCAGCCAGCTTCGGGTGCAACAGGACGAGTGGGAAGCTGCTCTGGCTGAGCTTGTAGAACTCCGGGCCTACAAGACGGCAGAGGCAGCTCAGCTGGACGCCTACAGGCTCGAGTACATCAACTCCTTGATGTTCAGCAAGCAGCTGGCGAGATGGGTGAACCACATGCTTAAGCAGCAAATGATCAATACCTTTGATCCTCTTAAGCAGGGCGGGCACCTTCCTCCCGACCTCCCGGTTAGCATGGTGAAGCTGTCCGGGCAGCCTTAATAGCTATCGGAGGAGGCTCTCCAACCCTTCGAATAAGGGTCGGGGGGTTTTGCTCATTTTAGCTTTTCCTTTTATTTCCTTTATCTTTATAGAGGATGCTTCCTCCCCTTTGTAAGGAACTTAATATATCTTGCATTTTCTCCCCTTGCTTGTGTATTTCTGTGTTGCTTTTTATTTCCAAGGGTTGTCAGACTTTGTTTGCCCTCATGCCCCTTCTTTCCATTTTGACCTTCGCAAGGTCGTCTTAATGGACTTGACTACCCTCTTCATCGAAGAGTACAAGATCCCGCCATGTTCCCTAAGTTAGGCAAAGGCATGGAGCTAGCCTGTCGTTACTTGCCCACTCAGAGGGACCATGGGAACTTGGTCAGTTCACTTCCCAGGAGAGTGGATCGCCACACATCTGATTAGGGGTGCCGAGCTAAGCGGTGGCATAGGGGTATGCCCACTCATAGCTGGCTCCGAAGGAGAGGGTTTGGACACTTGGTCGGCTGGATCCCACGGAGCATGGGTCACCACGAGTCTGATCGGGGATGCCAGTCTAAGCGGTGGCATGGGAGCATGCCCACTTATAACTCGCTTAGAAGGCGAGAGTCTGGGCACTTGGTCGGCTTAATCCCATAGAGTGTGGGTCACCACGCATCCGATCAGGGATGTTGATCCAAGTGGTGGCATGGGTGCATGCCCACTTATAACTCGCTCAAAAGGCGAGAGTGTAGACACTTGGTCAGCTTAATCCTATGGAGCGTGGGTCGCCACGCGTCCGATCGGGGATGTCAAGCCAAGTGGTGGCGTGGGGGCATGCCCACTTATAACTCGCTTAGAAGGCAAGATTTTGAACACTTGGTAGGCTTAATCCCATAGAGCGTGGGTCGTAACGCGTCCGATCGGGGATACCAAGCCAAGTGGTGGTGGGCATGCCCACTTATAACTCGCTCAGAATGTGAGAGTCTGGACACTTGGTCGGCTTAATCCCATGGAGCGTGGGTCGCCACGCATCCGATCGGGAATGCCGAGTCAAGTGGTGGCATGAGGGAATACCCACTTATAACTCGCTCAAAAGGCGAGAGTCTGGAGTGCCTGCATATGTTTCGAGGACCTCGGCTATTCCTTAATATTACATAGTTGAAAAGTACAGCCGACCCACCGAACCTTCCTATGGTTTTCAACAAGGTTGGAGATGAATAGCACTCCAAGGCCGATCCAACTTCTTTCCTTGCTCATTCTCCAAGTAGTATGCTCCGGACGCTAGCTTTTGAATTTCCTTGAAAGGTCCTCCCCATTAGGGCTCTAGCATCCTGACATCCCCGACCGACTTTACCCTCTTTCATACAAGATCGCCGACCTGGAATGTCCTCACCATCACCTTTCAGTCATATCTCTACTTCATTCTTTGGCGATAGGCGAACATCCAGATGGCGGCCTTTTCTTGGATTTACTCTACTAGATCTAGCTCCAAGCGTCTTCTCTCCGAGTTTTCTTCATCATATACTCTCTGCCAGTCGGACTCGCACCCGACTTCAACGGGCACCACAGCGTCGCTTCCATAGACCAACTGGAATGACGTGTGGCTCATAGTTTCCCTCGGCGTGGTCCGCTGAGCCCACAAGACACTAAGCAACTCACTAGTAGAAAAATGCTTATTAACCACAGGCGTTCACTATTGTCGTAGGCTAAAAACACTGTTGTTAAAGGGCATGTTGTTAAAAGGGGTGCTCAACATCAACAGTTACAAACCATTGTCGTTTATAGTCAATAACAACAGAATAGCAATGGGTTTTCACCGTTGTCTTTTAATGTGATCGACAACAGGTTAACAATAGTATTAAACCGTTGTTTGAGTGTGATTTAAATAATAGTTTGACAATAAATAAAAATTGTTGTCTTTTGGTTGAGGTAGCCAACAATTTACAACAAATATCATTTAAAAAATAAATTATTTAAATAATTAAACAATATTGAGTAAACACACTTCAAACTATCATACATCAAAATATCATCAAATATCATACATCATACTACGCAAATATCATACATCAAGATATCCCCAGTATTAGTCCAAACTGAGATAACATCATCAAAATATTATAAAGAAAAAGGGAATTCATCAATGCGACGAAAAGAAGAGACTCTAATCTTGTGCATACTTCCACTTGAGTTCCTTCTCTGCTTTGGCAGTGCTGGCATAAAGGGTTTCAGCATCACCAGGCCATCTTGCAGTCAGGATCAGAGGAATTTTCTAAAATAATAGTGTCAGAGACCAACAAGAAACACCAAATGAACAATAGAAAGTTTGCAAATTTCTATCTCAACAACCTGCAATGTGTGAGATGTTGTAGGACCTTGCCCGACACCTTCTCGAATGCGGCCACCATTTCGAACACTGATGTCCCCTTTCCGGTTCCTAAATTATAAGTCTCACAACCTGCAATCAAAACAACTTTGTCAGACCCAACCCAACAGAACTTTTGAGAAATATAAAATCCATTTATAAGGAGACTCGCATGAAACTTTTGCGATGATGAAAGATGTTCAAAAATTTCAGTGCAGTGTGATTGTTTGGGAAACCCAAGATGTGATTGCCTAGGACCTCAATCTCCTGCTTTCAATTCTTTCTTATAGCTAGGACCAGATTACTTTTGATCCTACTGTTAAATACGTGAGTTTCATGTTAGACGTAAGGTTGTTGCTATAAAATATATTCTGCATCAGCTATTGTCAAGAAAAACTTCTTCGGGGTGATAAGAGCATGTTATTTCAAGATTACATTGTAGCAAAGGAGGTAGTTAAGAAAAAAGCACTAGATTACCATACAAGTTGTGATCATCAGCATCGCTCTTATGCTAATAGAATAACAGGCAACAGTTGATAAATCCAAACGGTAAGGATAAAACAATTTAACGAAAGACCAAATAAGGCAAGAATTCTTTAAAAAATCATTCATCAAAGAAAACCATGGTTGCCATTTCACCCAATTCAAATATGTTAAGTGCCCTAATCAATATTAGGAAAAGGACAATTTACTAACTCTAACGACACTGAATTTGTTGGAATAAGGAAGTCATGTGAAGGATAGACAAGGTGAAGAAACTAGGCTTCCACAAAAAATGCATAGAACACAAATGATGACTGTTACCCATCCAACTCAACTAAAAGTTGGTTAATAAATGCTTCATGGTCTTGCTTTTGCGTGTGAATAAATTTGCCTCTAACACCAGCAAATTGGTCAAAGTCCTCCACAAAAATAATCACCGGTGCCTATAGAACAGAAGTCAATCAGTGTCACAGATGAAAAGCTAAGCAAGTTTTAGAACATGAAAAAGTTAATTACAACCTTAAGAAACTAAAAACAATACATCTTAAGCTAAAAATGTTATGCCAAAGGTCAGTATTGAGAAAATTGCATGCTAATTATGCATTAGCACATCCCAAAAGACAGCTAAGGAGTTTTTTTTTTATGAAAAGATAACAAATTATCAATGTTATTTTATTAATTCACGCATATATGTACTAAAGTTTAAGGAATAGAGATAGACAACAACCAGATCCCTTGCAGTCTGGAACAACTCCCTAATATTTGATGCACTCTGACAAACTATTGGTATAATTTTGATATCATATTATATGGACAAAAGCTACAAAATCTAAAATTATCTTGCTAATGTATTGTAGCATGCTAAGGGTTGTCAAATGTCAACATGATTAACGCAGCAACAAGAGAGATTTCATGTGTTGAATATTTTTGATAATTTATTAGAACAACATACATTTCAGTCATACTGCCCGGCATGAAACGAGATTTCAAATCATGCTCTAACCGTTAATTATGTTAAAACAGCTAGAGGTTTACATTTTGTTATCAAATGCCACCTATGTGAGATCAATATAATTATTTTACCCTTCTAAAGTGCAAAATTTGGGGGATTTTGATATTAAACAAATGTTGTTTGATGAATTGAAGAGCTTTCTTATTAATCAAATGACTGAATACAGGAAAACATTTTCTAATCTAAAAAAATAAGAGAACAAGTATATAATAGCAATATAAGAGCCGCAATAGGAGCACAAACTGGCAACTCTTCCAAATTAATCTAAGATTCTGTATGATGAAACAATCAAAGAAAAAATCATATTAAAACATTTTTGATGGCCTCAATGACAATATTTAACGATACAAATTGCAAAGTTGAAGAGAAAGCAAAAACAATTGTCGACTGTAAACGTGGGAGTCAAAGCTCTATTACTTAGTGTGATACTTCTCATTTGTATTTATTTAGAATCTATTGGAACAAGGTATAGCAAGCAGAAGTAATCAAATGTTTCCATACAACATAAAAGATAAAATATTTGAATAGTGAATTTACCCTTGGAGCACGAGCTCCCTTTTCTTGGAAAGCACGGGGATTGCGCAAACATGCTACAATGCCATTGATTTCCTATCTCATAGATTCCACGCTAGAAAAATCCTGTAATGGTATCGGCGGATTCTTCACCCTCTGCAAAACAAGTCAACAAGAAAATATGATGCGAGAAATAGCTTGAATTGCTACGAGACAGTGCAGTGGCCTATAGCAAGCTGAGAGTTTTGCTTTGGCATATTCTCACCTTCATCTGCTCAAATGCAGAGGTTATTGGATCAACACCATCTTTCTTCCTTTTTATGTTTCTTGTTCGTGCATAATTATAGTAAGCTTTCTGTCCATGCAGTAAAATACAATATCAAGACTCAAGAGTCACAATATAGTAGTAGTATTATCCATAACCAGAATCATGTTGAATACAGGAAACAACAATTTATAAAATACATCACTGAACACAAGGCCTTATATCTTGAGTCTCTTCAAGACAAATACTCCAAATAGTAATAAAGCATGAAGTTCCTGCTATTCATGCATTTTAATTTCTCTTTTGAAATCCTACTTTAGCATACACATTTTGAAATCCTACCAATAGCAACATAAGCCTATCCTTTAACAGAATTTGAAAAAAATAGTTTAAATATTTTAAAGGAAAGAACCCCCAATGGGTGTCTATTAAGGTGAAATGTTCTAAGAACATATCACACGCCAATGGATTAGTTATTCTTAGGATGTCATTCTCTATTCCTCTGTATGCTAAATTAAACTCTCCGATGGCTAAAAAAAACATGAAAAATCTTACTACAAGTAGAATTAGACATCTAAAGATAAAGAGCTAACAAACATCAATTTTAGCATCCTAATTCCATGAGAAAATGATAAGAATGGATGCACTAAGAACAGAATTATTAGTGAAGAGATGCTCACCTTTGGAAATTGTAAGAAGAATCGCAATCGAAGAGAAAAGGAGCAAGAATTCTTCATCAATTGGTATGCTCTAAACGAAGAAAGAATGCTCCTGTACATAAAACTACACTATGCAAGAAAATCCACTGGGTGAAGAAAGCATAGCATTTGAATAAACCTTATATGTAGCTACTATCATAAAAAAACATCCAAAAGAAACTAGTCAAGGAGTCAAGCCAAATCTACTTCCATGAGTTAGCAAAGTGACAGGCGATAAGAAGCAGACAACTTACTTGTAGTTGGCCACAAATTTGACCCATAAAATGGTTTTTCTGCATTTAGGTCATCTTCAATTATTTCAATACCAATATAGTATCCTTCCTTATAATCACCTAGAACAAAGAGAGCAATAAGTTTGTATTAAGATGAATGTTAATAATGATAATCAAGACAAGAAAAGCATTTGCAGAAGTTTCAACTTCTAGATCAAATCTGTTTTCAAAATATCGAGCAACAGATGTCAGGCAGCCATATAAATTTGATTGATTCATTATTAGGCTATACTAGCTTTTTCTTTTCAAAAGATCATTTGCAAAGATGCAATCTTTATGTGATATAACAGTCCTAAAAGCAAATCAAACAGCTTTTAGGATCAATTGCTCAAGGAGTTCTTTTAACCCACAAAGATACTGCTTCGTGAAAGTAAAATAATATATATCTTAGTTCCCACAAGCGATGATCCTCGAACTGAGAATCGCGTCTAGGGCTCCGGAGGAGGGAGGAGAAGTGGCGGTAGCCGCGGCAGCGGAATGTGCCCTGGAGCAGGCGTCGCAAGGCGGAGGCGGCAGAGAAAAGAAGCAGCTAGCGAGAGCCATGGATCACACACTGAGTTTCTGATGGAATGGATTGTGGATGGCGAGCTTCAAGCGTGGTTGCCCTAAGAGCGAGGTTGAGGAACATATGCAAGCGTTCGGTTGCGGCGATGTGAAGAGGAGAGGCTGGTTCAACTCCGGTGAGGACAGGTGGCGATCGGCTGGGGAGGGGTTGGCGACGTCGGGCGAGAGGGAGAGGAGGAAGGGAGAGGGGTCGGCGAGGGTGGTGTTCGGGTGTAGAAGCTAGGGCACGACAAAAAGGGGAGGTACCATGTGTTACAATGTAAACAGCAGGCGTTTTCATTTTCGCGCTCGCTCGCTCGCTATTGTGTATTACCACATAAGAAACACAGATAGACAACGATTATTTAAAACCTTGTCGTAGCCAACCAAATAGACATCAGTTTTTAGAAAACTATTATCTTTGACACACATAAGACAACAGTTTTTTAACAACCGTTATCTTTTTTCGCAAAAATTTTTTCAACAACAACGGTTTTTGAAAAAACCGTTGTTAAATAAAAAAAACAACGATTTTTTTAAAAACCGTTGTCTATTGGGTGTTGTTGAATCCAAAATATCTTGTAGTGGGATTATAAAACTAAGGTTTAATCATTCAACTAATCAACCAAAGGTCTCTCTCCTCTCCTCTCTTTCTCCCTTCTCTCTCCTAGGTCACGACAAAAAAAGAAAGGGTTCTCCCCTTCTCTTCTTCTTCTTCCTCCTTCATCCTCTCGGTAGGAGGCCACCACTAGACAAAGGGACTCCTCTTTACTCCCTTTTGTGGTGTACAGCGAAGGAGGAGTGGTGGCCTGCGAAGGAGAGGCGGCGGTGGGAGCTCGCGGTGGTGGCGGTGCAAGGACAGGGAAGAGGGAGTTGTTTGGCCGGTTTGGGTAAGGAAGAAGGAGCCTCCTCTCCTTCTCCTTCTTCTTTACTCTCCTCTCAAGGTCTGCAATTGGGCTGAGGAGGCTTGGGTGGCTCCGGCGGCCGGAGGCGCAAGGGAAGAGGAAAGGAGTGTCGGCGGGTAAACCCTAGAAGCTAGGGTTTTGATCGGTTAAAGAAGAAGAGGTTAATTGGACGCCTTGGTGATCTCGGTTCTCGGTAGCTCATCGCCCACACGACGTCCGGGAGGGGAGGGACATAAGGTAGAAGGCTACGAGGTAAAGGAAGGTATAACTCTCATCCTTCGTTCCTTATTTTGTCTCGTCATTTTATGTGTTAATTAATTGTTTTGAATATTGATAATCATAGATAATAATTAATTAATTGGACCCCGATAATAAACACAAAAATTGGCACTTGTCGTCTTTTCCGCGGTCGTTTGATTAGAAGAATTACAAGGCTCGATCTTTGTAATTGGCCAAGTTGTAATTCGTACCGAACGATACGATGACGAGATGGTCGTTGGGAGACGGGTCTCCATTCGGATTAATTTTTAATCCGTAGACATGGAGAGGTCTCTCAAGGACGATCAAGTATTTTCTAGGGAAACCCGCAAAGTCATACCCAAAATGTCTGTAAGAGGCTTCTCTGCTTAAAACGGAGTATTCTTAGTGGAGCTTTTAATGTCTTGGATTAACAACCTCTTCAATTGCAACTAAGTAACTCTGGTATCTCTTACTATTTTCTATTATTGTTGTTTATGTGTTTTATTTTAATTGCTTACTAATTAATTATCTTTGCTAAAAAAACTACAAAAGATCCAATTTAAATTTGCAAGGCTATTCACCTGCTCTAGTCAGCCTGCACGGGACTTACAATTGGTTTCAAAGTCTAACCGCTTCAGGAGGACTAACCGTGGCCTAAAGCAAGAAGATGATGGTCAGATCAAGTATCTATCCACATAAGTTCGAGGGAGAGTTTGCGATGTGGATACGCCGGATAGAGGTATTTTTTAAAACTGATTTTGAATTATTATTAATAATGAAAAATAGTTTTGTAATACTTGAAGATAAAGAAGAGTACCTTTGGTCATAGAAGGAGCAAGCTGACTTAATGGCTAACGGAAAAGTAGAGTTTCGACTGCTAATAGTACAACCACCACAAGAAGTTAATCGCATCGGCACCAACCATTTGGCCAATGAACTCTAGGAGAAGTTTCTAGAGCTTCATGAAGGCACATCGGATGCTAAGCAAGCAAGATGAGACATCCTCCAAAATTAGCTGACAAACCCCTGAATGAAGGAAGGAGAAATGGTGGCTCAACTTTGCACGAAGATCAAGGATCACTGACCTCAGTGAATCAGTTGAATCGGGACTTAGTTCGATATGCACTCAACGCTTTCCCTAAAATTCAAGAGTGGACATTAATAGTAGATGTCTACTACATATCAAAAGATCTGAAAGTAAGTACTTTCGAAGATTATTCTCTACATTAAAATTACACAAGTCTCGATATACAGGATTTAGAAAAGAAAATATGAATAATATTGCCCTAAATACGAGGAAGGTCGAAACAGATACAGAATCCTCAGTCGATGAAGAAGAAACGACCTACATGATAAAAACTTGAGTAAATATTTTAAATCTAATAAAAGTTAATAAGATGCAAGACATGAAGTATTCTCTGGGAAGAATGAAAGTTCGATGCTACAATTATGTTGAAAAAGTCCATAAAAGAAAACTACCCAAAGTTGAAGAAGAAAAGGTAAAAAAAGGACAAGCACAAGAACCTGAATGATATATAGGACGAGTCATCCTCGGAAGAGTTTGAACTCGAGGAGTATGTTGGACTAGGACTTATAGTGAGTCACCAAGAAGAGAGCATCAATAAAGAGGAGCCATTTTAGAAGAGAGCATCAATAAAGAGGAGCCATTTTAGAAGAGAGCATCAATAAAGAGGAGCCATTTTAGAAGAGAGCATCAATGAAAGGGAAGCTTCCAGCTTTGAACACAACATGATAAGTGAAGTATACTTTCTATCTCCTCATCATCTTTATTATAGCATTAAACAAATGATTAGGTCTTTATGTAAATTTAAAACAAAAAATTTATATCTAAAAAAGAAATTAGCCACTACATATCCACTAAAGTTGTATGACAATTTGTAAATTGAAAATAGAAAATACACAATTGAAAATAGAAAATTTACACAATTTGAAAATAGAAAATTCACATTTAAAAGATCAAATAGAGTTGTTCAAAAATCATACATATTCAAATATTTCTAATTCAAAATTTAAATATTATGAAGGATTTAATAAGTATTTAAGGAATTACAGGAGCCAAATTATAATAATATCAAAAAATAATATTCCACATAAATTTTCGATAAATCAATAGGTAGAAATTTATATTAGGTTTCAAAATCTTGCTCATGCAGTTAAAATTGCTTGTATGATAGAATTTAGATGTTTATTATTTTGAATAAATTATTTTTAGAAATTCAATGTTATGCGAAATTTTTTTGAAATTGTTAAAATTGTTTGTATGATAGAATTATGTGAAAGCATGTTTGATCAGATCTCGCAAAATTTTTTTTTGAATTTTTCAATAGCTTAATGAATTTTTTTTCAAAATTCAAATTATTAAATCTAAAAATATTTCAAAAATTATTTTTTGAAAATTAAATTTTTTAGAAATTATCTGTTATATTTTGAAGTTTGAAAAAATTTATCCTAATTTTTTGAAGTCGAAATTTAATTTTAAAAATTATTTTTCAAAAAAAAATCACAAGCTCCGTAATGAAAATTATTGTTTTATACTTAAAAAATTTATTTTAAATTGGAAATGTTTACAGAGTTACATTAATTATTTTCGTCACTTTGATAAAATTTTGCAATGATTTTAAGAAAAAAAATTCTAATTTTCCATTTCTTTTTACCCTAAGAAATGTTTTTTTTCTAAAGTTTTACGATAGTTTAACAAACACCCCGATTTTTTTATATAATCAAAAGGGAGAATTTTTTAGGGTTAATTAAGAGGAGGTCTTAATTGCAATATTTTTTTTTACTAAATTGCATAATTAGTTTTATTATTTTTATAAAACAATGCTATTATATGTTTTGTTTTACCATAACTTAAGTTGAAATACATCAAAAAAGAGGGATTGTAAATATCTCTTATTGGTTTTGATATAGTCAACCAACTTAAGTTATGTCTTGATTATTTTTTATCCTTTTGTCTAAATTTGCTAGAGCTTAGGATCGTAAGAAATCCAACAAAAGATGTAATAAGCGAAAAGGATGGTATGGGAAGGGAGCCGACAGGCTCGCGCATCCAAGGGACGAAGGGCATACGTGATGGGAGGAGTTTGTATTCGTCCGACAAGCAAGCGAGGTACGAAAACAAAAGGGGTAAACATAACACTTCACTCGTAAACTACTATACATTGCAGTCCGAGTGGCAAGGTCATAGCAAATGCTCATCTTGATCTCTATGGAAATTTAGGCTCGACTCCTCCAACCGCAGCGACAGTGATCGGGCACCCGTTTCTTAGCATCGGAAACATGGTTCCTTTCTGCAGGCTCGAGTCGTTGTCAGTCACCTTCCACCTGATCATCATAGCAAACATGAACTCCGTAAAGTGAGAAAACAAATTCTTGTCGTCCGGAAAAGTTCATTTACCACACATAGGCCATACTAAACATATGAAACTAGAACAAAGATTGCACCTCGCTGACAAACTTTTTGATCCATAATTTAGAGAGATGATTAGCCTTGATGGTTCCTACAACTGAACTTCATGTATGCCCTTCGACTAATATTTAGCATGATCTATGTTTAGTGAATCTAGAATGAACTGTCGTCTTGGTTATGCATTCTACATAAACTAGATTATATTCTTTGAACCCAATCGAAAACAAGATTGTTAAAGCAAGTGTACCTATAGGTAGTAACTAGCCGATGTATAAAAACTAGCATCATCGCCTTGGCTAGGTGCATTCCCACACATGTTCGCCCTCCAATTCCAAATGCCATGAAGCTATAGGGCTTAGGGTCCTCCTGTGTCAAGTGAAACTAGAGTCACTACTCAAAGGACATTAAAAGTGACCTTTAAACATTGTAAGAGAGGCCTTGCTCAAGTAACTTACGTCGAACCTTGACGGGCTGAACTTCATTGGCTCTTCGTACACCATAGGATCATAGTGTGTGGCTCTTGCATTGACATTCACAATCCAACCTTTCTGAATCTTATATCCTGTTAGGAAACATAAGAGGCTTTATACACGATTTCCATAATTAAATTTGGATCATGCTAATTTCACATTCTTTTGGATGTAACACATCATTTCAAGTCGTTTTGAGATGCACATTTTGTTTATTGTAATGCAAGACGATGCACTCCACCTAGGTCACCACTAGGATGATCGGTGCGCTAACTAGTCACGCATGTGAACAATTCAATTATGACCTAAATGCATGGTCGAATTCTACGATTCAACTAGTTTGAGTGTGCTATTGCTTCAAACTAATGATATCTTAGTTGTGCTAGTGACCAAGAATCCAAATCAAAGTAGGATGTGTTTAGTACAAGAAACACAGTCCCAACAAGCAATAAGCCTTCTCTATTCCTCTAGCAAAGACCAAAGTAACAACTAAATTGTGCGCTTGAATCCATTTTCGAAGTCAATAGACCACGGGCTCTTCCTCAATAGCATAAATCAAATAGTGGTTGTCGATCGCGTTGTATCTTAGAGGAAATTCATTAGACCTTGATGGCACACGATTGGTAGGAGGCACATGAATCTTAAGGAAAGCAACAAATGTAAAAACAGTCATAGTAACTTGAAATGAGTGATCGGTGGGAGTAATATTACAAAAGATAGAGTGAGGCATAAGAATGGATCATCAAAACTTTTCTTGAGGAAGAAAACTTGAAATTAATGGTAAAACAAAGAATTTTTATTTGATCAACAAGTATAGCTATCATTGAACATTTCTATAGCATGTACCATAAACTTCACAGTCCTTGAGTGCCACTCTTGGGAACCAAGATACAATTGTCGCCATCCTCAAGGATTCCTTCACTATCTACAAAGAAATCCAATTCAAAGATTGACAATATCAAAACCTCAATATGAAAGCTGAATCGAGCTTCAAAAATCTAACTCAGATGTTATAGAATAGATACAAGACATATATCAAACAAATTGAGTCATAGTTTATGGTCTCTTGTATAACTGTTTATTTATTTATCGGTTGGATTCTCCAACCTACATACCTTGATTGCATACGGCATAAGGTTAAGAACTTCAGATCCCAAAGGAGACAGAGATTGTTTACTTGCAAGATCCAAATGCAAAGCCTGTGAAATGATGCAGCTTTAGATTATATTACGAATATAGAATCGAATTGGCCACTTTCACTTACTCTTAATTTTTCTTGAGCCTCTTGGTTTTCGTCTAAATACTTGACCATCCAAGCTATCGAACTCGCTGTTGTTACCTGTCCTGCATGTAGAAAACAAAAGAGAAATCCAACATACTCCTTATGCACCAATTATCGAAGAAGAAAAATGATTTGATCAAAACACACCTGCAATGATAAGTGTCAAGATATTATCCATGATTTGTTCATCAGTAAGTGGGTCTTTACCATCACCTACAAGTAGGCCTTGTAAAAAGTCCTCATGATACTCCAACTTCTTCTTCCTTAAGTGTATGATTTTTCTTAGTCTATTCATTATCCTTCTCCTAGCCTGCATCAGCCAGTCATACCGATGTTATCGAAGTCTTAAAAAAAAAACTTCATTCTTCCAAGAACTGACCTCTAGGCCTCTGTAAAATCTAGTTCCTGGAAGCTTCAAAGGAAATGCTAGCATGGCTTCAGTCACTTCAGAAACATCATTTCTCAGTATTTCTAGCTCATGCTCTTCCTCTGTGCTTATAAGCATCTTGCAGATTGCATTAAATGTGATCTGAAGGAAACCAGTGAATGAAGAAAAATATTAGCAGAGTTAAATTACTCAAACTATTGCCTTAATTTGTCAATATAACTGAGTCTAACTTAAAAGTAGTGTCCGGGCAAATACAACTGGATTGGATTTACCGGATAGGCAAACAAGGAGGAAGGCTGTCTAATTCCAAGATTAGTAAGCCACACCTGAATTATCAAAAAAAAAAAAAAAAACCTAACACCTTACTCCTTAGGAAGGTATACAACAAAGTGGTGTGTAATCACTTGGTTTCACATGCCCACAAGAGTAGGGGTGCAAACGAATTGAGAGTATGTTCTTAAGCTTTTCGAGCCGGCTCAAAATTGATTCATATTCAAAATTATCAAATTCGAACCGAACTCTAAGATGTTCAATAAATTTTTTTATCCAAATTTAAACCCATAATATTATGTTTTTTTATCACAAGTCGCTCATGAGCCAAACTCGAATCAGAGTTATTTTTACACAATTTAAATATGTTCAAATTAAGGTCCGACTAAGTGGAACCAAACTCAAATTTAAGTCATTTTGAAGTATAGCTCGATTATGCTCAAATCAAAATTCGAATAATTCGAACTGAATTCAAGCCAAAATTATTTGTATTTTTGAACTTCTAATCGAGTTCGAATATCACATATATTTTTCAAACTCAAACTCAAATATCAATATTTTCATATTATTCAATTGAATTCATTTGCACCCCAAGAGCACTTACAAGAGGACTGAAGGCCTAATTTTTTCTTTGTTAACCCAGTTACCCAGGCCTAATCCAGGAGGTGGGAGGCCTTCCCCTGGTTCGCCGACAAGATAAATCCAAAAGTGCATCGGCTCCTGATATGGCACCCAGCCCATTAGTTTAACTCCAAAAAACAAAGAAAAAAAAGTGAAGGCCTAATCATTTGAGAGAATCTGAACCGTGTGAGACGATCTAACCCCAAAATACTAGTTCAACCCAGAATCTCAGCCAAGGATCTAGTTGAATCCTTAGGAAACCGGTCCTTGTAGAATTAAAAACAATTATTCGAATTTTATAACCTTCACTAGTGTGTTGCAGTGGTAAAACACTCAAGAGTTCGAATTTTAAATGGAATGAATATTTAAAGGTCTACTTTTGAATATAAGTTGTGCTTAGGGATAGAAATAGGCCAGGCGGCCTGTGGTCTGTGGCCTGTGGCCTGGCCTGTATTTGGCCTGGCCTATTTAAAAATAAAATAATGCTCAAACCCGTTTGAAAGCCAGTTTTTCTTATCAGGTCAGACCCAGACTCAATATGAAGACTATCAAGCCTGACAGGCCGGCCTGGGTCTGTTAAAATTATATTATATAAATTGTCAAAATGCTAATAAAAGATTCGAACCTTGGTCTTCTTACAACCTTATCTACCACCTTACATGCCAGTAGATCATAAATCTCTTTTAGTTATAATATACATATTTTATATATTTATGGTATCTTTAGCTAATTTATTAAATTAGTATTTTGAATAATTGAATTGTTATATTTTATATATTAGAAATATTTTAGATAACCAAATTAAATTACAGGCTTTATAAATAGGCTGCAGGCCAGGCCAGGCTATTGAACAGGCTAGGCTTTAGCCAAGAACAAAGCCTATAACAGGTCATAGGCCAGGCTCAGGCTAGTTTTATACGGCTTTACGTTAGGTAATCTGTTCGCTGTTCATCTAGTTGCTTTAATTATAAGTTAAGGTTTAGGGTTTAGTGCGCTATGCTTTAAAACTTCTAATCTAGTAATAGAAGATACCTTCAACGCATCACTAAGCACTATAACGCTCTCCTTGTGCTCCCATCCACGCAAAGTATCCAAAACCAGTTCGTCAAATCTTTTCACTGCCGAATCCACTGCTTCCAACTTGAACAGGGAGGAGATATGCCGCCTGACGAGCTTATGCTGCTCGCTAGACGCACAAAGCAAGCTGTGCTCGCCGAGAAGCGCCGCTATCGACCGGATGTACCTCTTGGAGAAGTCGGGAGATTCAAAACCTATAATCGTCCTCGCGACCTCTGTGCTGGACACAAACACATGGATCTGCCCGAGTATCTTCGTCCTGAAACACTCTCCGTACCTGCAGACACTGTTCGCGCATGAGTAATCGACCGGAAGAAAGAAGAAACGGAGGAGAGTCCGGAGGTGACCGGAGATGGCGGGTGCTGACGAAGTCGTAAACTCCTCTGCTGCTGTAGCAGGCTGCCAGGAAATCCAGCGTCTCTCCGACGAAGGGAAGCCAAGTGTTGCCGGGAGGAATAGCCGCCGCCTCCTTCGGGCACTGCTTCAGGAGAAGTCGCAGGAGGAAGAATGCGAGGAGGCATGTTAATGGGAGTTGGAAGAAGAAGAAGAAGGAGGAGGAGGAGGGAGAAGAAAGAAGATGAAGAGGCACGACGACGGTCGCCATGAGGTGTGAGGCCCTGCCGGAGGGCGTCGTTGTCATTTAAGTAGATGTGCGGCGCAGGCAGCACCGAAGGAAGTGGGAGCAGTGAAGCTTGTCGTGTTGCTACACTTGTCGCGCCTGCAATGGAATCGCTCTGCTTTAGCCGTCTCAAGTCAAAAGCCTTCTGATTATGTTTCCTCGTTTCTTCAAAATTTCGCTAATGGTGTTTGACTTCGTAGATTCGCGTGTACGCCCTAATAAAATTATCATATATATATATATAATTTTATTATGATGCATAATCATGAACACTTATTAGATGATAAAATTTGATCATTATATTATTATTTTTTGATGGTAATATAAGTTGCATTATCAGTAATGTATGTACATATCATTCCTTATATATATATACACACAATATGATCACCTGCACGTGCTTCGACATCCCGTGCACCAAGCACCAGACCATCAACCTGCCTGATCGTCACCCAACGATCACAAGCCTGATCAGTCTGCACTTGTCCACGAATTCGCACCGCAATATATATATATATATATATATATATAATATATATATATATATATATATAATTTACTATGCTAATATATTTAACAGTAATTCATATAATCTAAATTATTTTTAATTAATATTATAATCTAAATAGAAATTAAATCGTAAGATAATCATAAATAAAAAATAAAATAAAAAAATAAATAATAAATACAGAATTAGATTAAATAATAAATATATATATAATATTATATATATATTTATATATATAAAATTATTATGTTGCAGAGTCCATAATATACTTTTGAATATTTAAAATTTATTATAATCCAAAACTAACTCATAAAAAAATTATTTTCATAAATTCATTATAATTTAATTTCTAAATATTAAAATTTTAAATATTTAATATATGTAATATATCTTATAAATATTTAAAAATTATTATCTTAAATATTATAATTCAAGAAGAGAGACTCAAGCATTAAATTTTAAAATTTTAAATCTTAAATATATTTAAAAATAAAAAAATCTAATTATGTTTAAGACGCTTTGGATTGGCGGACGCGCACAAAAGCAATCTGCATGAATTTTAATTTTTTTTTCAAAATCAATAACATATTGGTATTTTTTTAATATAATACCATAGTATGGATATATATATCCTCCCATCAATCACTATGGATATTATATATATAAAAATATCACTATATTATTGATTTGGAAAAAGATTCAAATTCAGAATCTAATTGTAAGATTTTGATCTTACAGATAATTATGTTTTGATTACAGCGTGAAGGATCTTAAACGCAGAGAAAATTTCATTTAAATTAAAGAAAATTTAATCAAGTATTCCTAATATTTATGAGAGATTATAGAAGCAATAACATATACAGTTAGAATTGAGTAGGTAAAATTATCTTTTCAATTTCATCTTCCTTTAGTAATGGTGGAATGGAAAGGAATATTTATTCATCTTCCTCCATCAATGAAAGTAAAAGAAAAGACTCTCTCTTCTTAAAATAACGTCCAAATGTAAGATGATAAATTCATCACAAGCAATAAGAAATTAAGAGGTGAGAACAAGAGGTTCGTCTTGAGATTTAGTTCATAAAATTACCGAGAAATGTTCATGCTGTAGCTTTTTTGTGATGACTGCAAGTTCTCCAATCTCTTCTCCAAGATCCTTGTGAATTTAGATTTACAGAATTTATTTATGAAATTTATGTTTTAGAAATTACAATAATAGTATCGGAGTAGGTTTCGGTAGAGAGAAATCCCAAATGTCGAGAAATCGCGACTCTATCTCAATTTTCGGATGTCACGTGTACCTTCGACAGAAAGCAGCTGATGCATGTTGACGTGTGCATCGTGGGTCGGAAAATGAATTGTGTGCTGACGACAAGTGACGGATCTAGGATTATAAGTTCGAGAAGACCAACATAAATAATATTATAATCAAATAAAAAAAATATAATAATATATTTTTAATCTTTCAAAGATAATATATTGAGTAAAATTAAAAAATAAAAAATATATATATTTTTAAATTTAATAATCCAAGGGATTTAACCCTAATATATGCTAAATAAATTTAAATTATCATTAAATCACTACAAATAAATTATAAAGTAGTCATTATATATATACTAAGAAAATAAAATTTTATATTAAAAAAATAAAATTTCTATATAAATAATATTAAAATTTAGGTCGTGATCTTTCGGTCCCATAAAATCCGCCTGTTGACGACTGTGTTGTGCAGAGCCACATCATGGCATGTCGATGAGACACTGGTGGCTGCCATGTCTATGGCCAGTGAGCGTCGACACGATTGGTGGTCGGCGACCTCATGTTCATCAACACGATAAAAAATTTTAATCGATTGATTAATAGAGTAGAATCGATTAAAAATAAATATTTAATCGATTTAGACGTGGTAAAGTTTGATACACGAAAATAAAACAAACTGTGGGAGAATACTTTCTCACGCGTGAATAGACTTCTGCAAGTTTGTTTTTCCAAATTACTGTAGCATTCTGATTAATGCATGCAATCTATTTTAATTATTTGCATGATTGAGAAAATCAAATGGGTCTTGTCCATTTGAATAAGTCGGTTTGGTTCAATCAGACCATGATCCAGTTTAAATAATTGATTGATTTTATCGGATCAGGTTGGTCCAATCAAACCTGATCTAGTTCAACCATTAGTTAGTTGAACTAGACCAGTTTAATCGAAACTTTAACCGAACTAACTGATTTAGTCAATAGGTTGAATTCAACTTAAATGGACTCAAGTGAAACAATAACAATAGGGTATCCAAATCAATCGGTCTAATATGTTAGTCAACTGTCGCTCCTCAAATAAAGAAAATTTATTTTTCTTATTTGCTTGTTTGTTTTTTCTATACATATGTGTGAATTGAAATGAACCGATTTTGTTACTGATTTGTCGATTTTGTACTGACAATATTATTTTTCAATTTCCAAATGTCACATGAGATATGCGCCATGACCCATCGCGATGAGCCACGCAATGAGCTAATGGAGCAAATTTAGGAGGTTGACTACAGTCCGGTTCTCGGAATCTAAGGAAATATGAGAAGACTGGATCGACTATTTTGGAAACTAAAGCAGGAAGAGTTTTCAATTTTGGATGACTATAGAATTGGAGTATTGATTCGTTCGTTGCCAAGGGATGCTAGGGAAGTTGTGCACCATATATGGGGGCACTATTAATGTCATATCTCATATATCAGTTATGTAAGCAGCTACTTCACCATAAGTTTTAGAGGATTTAGAAGATTCTGAGGAAACCCAGAAGAGTATCCGGAAGATTCTGAAGAGGATCCTGAAAAATTTGAGAAAGATATTAAATATTTGAGGAAGATCCTATAGAATCTCTGGAACATCATGAAGCTGGTCGATTCACGAATGCCTAACAGAATTCGGTATAGAAGAGAGAGCGATAATCACTGTCCTAGTATTTTTTATTATGGCAGTGATATTAACTTATATAGTTTATTAAAATTCTATTGTTGTTATTGTCGTAGTGTTCGAACTGAATAAGCTCATTTAATAAAGTCATATAGTATAGATTTTTGTTATGTATGGACAATGCTATATTTTAATGAAAAAGTTATGTTATATGTTAACTAACTTGAAAATGATTAGCTCATTCTTACGAATAATTAGTTCATTCTTATAAATAATTAGTTGATTTTATGATTAGTTCATTCTTACAAATGATTAGTTTATTGAATAATTAGTTCATTTTTGATGAAATGTATGTAATAGAATTGATTAATGTTGATTAGATTTGACCATATGAATGATGAGTGGAAACGCAGTTACCACTTGATTTCGTAAACCAACTCAAATTTGCATTAAGTCAATCATAAATTATTTACATATGATTTGTACTGAATTACTAAATAATATATTTATTTATGATAGATCATGCTAACTAAGAACATCATAGTCGAACTCAATAAGGGAGAGAAATTATATAGGGATAACCATAAAATATGCGTTCTCAAGATACAATATGTTATTGAGGAACAAGAAGTTCTAGAGGCTGTGAATCATGGAAGAACCTGCTAATGGTTCGATAACACAATATAAACTTGATCTTGATGTCTATAGGGCATGGAAGAAAAAGGACTCCACTACTAATGACATATTGATTAGTTCTATGGTAGATGACCTAGTATTTGAGTATGAGCCAATACCATCAGCTCATGTTGTCTGTGTAGCCCTGAGAGAGAAATACAACGGAGTTACTTTGAGCAAACTTCGTCAACTAACAATTAAGTTTGATAGTTGTAAAAAGTATCTGAATGTTACCATGACCCAACATATGAGGGAAATGGAGAATATAATTCAGGAGTTAAAGGCTGCTGGTCATGAGTTGACCGATGAACAACAGGTTTAGGCAGTTATTCATTCCCTTCCTGATTCTTGGGAAATAATGAAACAGAATCTTACTCACAGTGAGAGTATCAAGACTTTCATTGATATCTTATGCTATATTGAATTGGAGGCAGAGAGAATAATCTGTTGGTGCAAGTTGCATTAGTGATGTCTTCCTTTAAATGTTTTAATGTTTGACAATATACTTAAGTCAGTGATACATTAAACAAGGGAATGGTGAGCAAAGGAGGAGTACCAATGTAAAAGAAAGTCCTAGTAAACCTAGGCAATAAGTCCTGGTTCGAAGAATTAGGCACTAAGTCCTGATCATGGATTGGGCACTAAGTCCTGGCCGCGGGCTGGGCAACTAAGTCCTGACCGGAAGTTGGCCACGAAGACCTGGTTCGAGGAACTGGGCACTAAGACCTGGCCGAGGGTTGGGCACCGAAGACCTGGTTTGAGGAATTGGGCACGAAGTCCTGGACTTAGGGTTTGGGCACGAAGTCTTGGTCCAAGGGATTGAGTAACTTAGCTGAGCGATGACTAAGGGCAGAAGTAAAGACGGGTCGGAGTTCAGACATCTTGAGATCCGAGAGTATCGGAGGCTAAGCAAAAGTCCACCCGAAGGATGGGGTGACAACCGTCTCCTGAAAGGGGTAGGTGAAAGACGCGTTCTCGGGGGTGGGAACTTGCGTCGGTTCGACCTAGGGTTTCATGGAAATCCGAAGTCAGAACTAAGTCCTTAAGGTTAAGCTTGTGTGTATATTTGATTTGTATTTGTATATTTTGCAGGTACCTAGAATGAAAGACAAAGTAAGCAAACAACACACTACACAGCTGAAAGCCTGGAAGCCAAGCGCCCCCATCAATGGGGGCACCCCCATGGAATCAGGCGCCCCCATCAATAGGGGTGCCTGACTCAAAGAAGAAAAACAACGTTTAGTTAAAGAAGGCAGAAGAGGCTTCCATTCAGGCACCCGGGATGATACAAGCGCCCGAGTTCATATAGGCGCCCAGGTCAAAGGTTTTATCAGCTGCGACGAGTTCGACGCGGAGATAAGGGTTTACCAAGCCCTATAGGGCACCCCCATCAACACAGGCACCCGTATGAAGCCTATAAAAGGGGCTTCGACCCCTCAGCATCAGACACAACTTCCCACATTCATTTTGAGCATTTTGAACGAAAGAAACGCGCTAACGACGAGGCTCTGCGACCAAGGAAGCTCCAGGAGGAAGTGTGTGGGACTTTGGAGTTCCAGATCGGCCGAGTCTTCGACTCTCTTTGGTTTGAATTTATATTCTGCAAATAATTTATCTATCTATGTGATTGCAATTATTGTACTGTAAGACGGGTTTCTCCGCCTCCGGAAATTCCGAAAAGGAGACCAATAGTGGACTCACGCCGAGTACATAGGCCTTGGACGTACTGACCCTGGGGGGTCGGGAACTAAGTAAATAAATCCCGCGTGTCTGCTGTGTTGTGTTCTTTTATTTTTCTGTTTTACTTTTCCGCTGTGCTACTAACGCTTTGATTAGAACGATCGAAAGTTTTACGAAGTTTACTGCGAAGATTTTACGATCGATATTCACCCACTCTCTATCAACGGCACCGGTCCTACAAGTGGTATCAGAGCTAGACCGCTCTTCACGAGACTAACCGCCGATGGAGCAACGATGCCAGGAGTTGAGGGGGAGCCCAGGGGTGAATCAGGTACAATTTATTTTTAAATGTTAAATTTTAAATTCCATATTATATGCTTCACGTGCAGGGAGAGAGGACACTATAAAAATCAGTGCCCTACTCGTAAGAATCGTTCCTCACCGGCGGCAAAGGAGGCACCAGCGCCCGGAGTCCGGAGGAACAAGGACCACATCAGATGCTTCAAATGCGAGAAATATGGACACTACAAAAATAAGTGCCCGACAAAGGTACGCAAAATTTATGTTCCGATAATTTTTAAATTTCCTGCACTTTCTTGTGTAAATTATTTAGATAATTTTTCTGAAAAATTAAATTGTGTAAATAGTCAAGTTAATATCTTGCATGACCAGTTAGAAAATGTAGATCCATTATATTCTATAAAACAGGGTTTCTTTAGCCTCTGCATGCACACGTGTCATGCTTATAGCTTCCGGTTTCCCGCCCAAACCCTCTCTCCCTTAATAAATACCCAAACCCTCTCTCTGTATTTATAATAGAATCTATATTTATTAATAGATATCTTTATTTATTATAATCTTTTCCTTTTTTAAATTAAGAAGCTAAAATCCATCCATCCATCCATCCATCCATCTATCTATCTATCTATTATATTCTATAAAACAGGGTTTCTTCAACCTCTGCATGCACACGTGTCATGCTTACAGCTTTTGGTTTCCCGCCCAAACCCTCTCTCCCTTAATTATTAATTAATCCATCCATCCATCCATCCATCCATCCATTATATTCTATAAAATAGGGTTTCTTCAGCCTCTGCATGCACACGTGTCATGCTTACAGCTTCTGGTTTCCCGCCCAAACCCGATATCTTTATTTATTATTATTAATTTATTATAATCTTTTTCTTTTTTTAATTAAGAAGCTAAAACTGTAAGCAGCCTCAAAACCGCCGCCTCTTCTCTTCTTCGTTGCTTCATTCTCACCGCCGCCTCAAAACCTAAAGCTGCAGCGCCACCTCTTATCTTCCCCTTTCTTCTCGAGCTCGATCTCGCCTCTCGTTGCAGACAACCTCTCGCATTGGATCTCACCTCTCGCCGTTGCACCTCTCGCACTGGATCTCGCCTCTCGTCGTTGCTTCATTCTCACCGCCGCCTCAGAAAGCTCAGCGCCGCCTCTTCTCCTCCCCTTTCTTCTCGCTCTCAATCTCGCCTCGATCTCGCATCTCGCCTAAAGCTGCAGACAACCTCTCACGCTCGATCTCGCAACTCGCCTAAAGCTGCAGTGTAATCTTCCTATTTTCTGTTAACTACCAGTATTTCCGGGTTAGGAAAAGACATTTACATAGTGAGTTAAGACCATAGATTTTGACCTTTCCCTTTCATATATATCATCTTTGGGGTCCATAATAGAGGTCAGAAATTGCCAATGCAGGAGTCAGTTTCTAGACTAATCTGGCACTGTTGTAGATTTAAGCTATTTTTGTTTTGGTGGCCAACCATGCCTCCTTGGTTTTATGCATCCTAATACTGATCTTTTGCTGCTTTATTTTTTTCTTCCATACAATAACTAATGACAGGCAGGAGAGGGCTGTAAGGTCAGTTCTGCTACCAGCGGATCTTAGGTACTCATTAGTAAAGATTATTTCTTGGTTTGATTATGTTGTTCATGCTTTTGTTTTAAAAAAATTACAGTGGTTCATTCTTTTGTTTTAAAAAAATTACAGTGACTGAACAACTTCAATTGATAACATAGTTAGCCTTAGTTTACTCTTCTGTTTGATTTTTTTTTTCAAATAAGTTTTTCCTTGACATAATTTTTCAAATAAGTTTTTCCATGACTGAACAACTTCATTTTTTCTATGTTGATGCTTTCCATGATTTTTTTTAACATATAACCTCTTATATGTTGATTTTTCGGATATCATTTAATCAACAGAAAATAAATTAGTGTATATCATTTTGATACTTGATAAACCTTTGATTAAGCTTTTTTCTTTTCTTTCGGTAAGTGGCCTTATGGTGAGGTTACCTGGTCTGATATAGTATCAAGGGAATTAAAGAAAAGTAGCTGGGAAAATTTGGAAAATAAAAGGATTTTAAAAATTTTGCTATTTTTGTCCAAGTCAAATTTGACCTCCAATGCATATCAAGTATATTTATATTCTTCTTTTCAATTCCAATGCATCTAATAACTATCTTCTTTAATGAATGAGTATATTTATATTCTTCTTTTAAATTCCAATGCATCTAATAACTACCTTCTTTAATGAACATGTATATTTATATTCTTCTTTTCAATTCTAATGCATCTAATAACTATCTTCTTTAATAAATAGGTATATTTTTATTCTTCTTTTAAATTCCACCAGGTGAAAGATCGCCAAATGTGAACTTGGTAATTGTTTCACATGGTCTGACATTGAGAGTGTTTCTAATGAGATGGTACAAGTGGACAGTAGAGCAGTTTGAGGGGCTTAACAATTTTGACAATGGAGGATTGTTAGTCATGCAAACTGGTAGTGGAATAAGGTACTGATTTGTATGAGAATCAACATTTGCATTATTTTTCCCTCATCAATTTTTATGCCATGTCCAATCTTATTACCCATTGCTTAACTAATTTGTTGATCAATCATAAGTTTTTTTTGCATGGTCATAGATTTTTTGTGCTCATCATCGTAAAGTTTTACATATGCCAACTAATTGGGGTCAGTTTGAAGAATATTATCCTCCGTTTATCTCTATGAAAGTTTTTTTTTATTTCATCCCTTATACTTTGCGCACTAATCGGTTCAACTCCAACTAGAAAATCTGCTACACACACTTTCAACATATTCAAATCAACATTTTATTTTCTCTCATGTTATCATCTATTATACTAAACTTAATTGTCCTCGGATATTATTTTATTTCTTAAAATATTTTTATAGTAACCCACACGTCCATGTTAGTATTCCAGTTGTTTTAGCAGCAGGAATGACTTATTTTTCTTAGGATGAAGGTAAGTAATACATGTACTGCTTACTAAAGTGCATATTATCTAGAATCTCTGCATTCTTTATTGATCCAACAAACAATTTTTTTCAACAATCTATCATCAGTATTTATAGCTTTGATAAACTTGACAATTGGCGTGTGCTGTTAGTATTCTTAGCAGAAGCATTGCAAAGTTTTACATGAGCTTATATAGTTAATTTTTAATTGACACAAGTTGGGATTATCTGTTCCTTTTCTCAACTCAATCATTTGCAAGCCCAGAAAGCATGTTGCTGTGTTTATAAATATTCTTTGATTCAGTTTAGAAATTTGATTTATACTAGGGACTTCCATGAGCATTAGACTTAGCACATAATGATTCACACTTTGGTGGCCAGGTATGCATCCAATCTCATTTCATTGCTTGCCTGTGCAAAATTCCAGTACAAAAGGCTCGAATTTTTGTTGCCGTCCCAAACTATTGATTGCTAAATCTCTCGAGGAGCATATGCATAAATATACCAATCAATCAGAGTTTCTTATTTGGTTTGGTTTCATTCTGCAGAATTGACCTATTAATATATTGGAAACTAATATGTACCAATTATATTGAGAATGACAGCCAAATAATTGAAATGGTTTTACTTCTGCTCTTCTTTTGATGAAAAACTGGCGTGATCCATGGAAAATTTCATTTTGCATGTTACAAAATCTGAACTCAAGTCACTTTAAAAAAAGGCAATTTCTGGATGATTATGATTGAGTTACCGATATGAAGATATCGACTTTCCGATATATTATCTGTTGGTTTGATTTCTGTGTTACCCTTGCTGCAGTGAACACCTCATCATCAGCCTCCACCTCGAAGGCCTGCATGCACAACCGGTGTCGAAGATGCAGTAAGCTTCATCTCTTGCTGAACTTGACTCGAATAGCTGAAGATTAATTACTTGCTTCTAATTGACTTGCAGGAGTAACGACTGAAGAATTGAAAGTCATGGACGTTCTTTGTTTCCCAAAGAAAAAAAATTGAGTCATTTTTATGAGAAGTCTTGAAACTGTCAGAAATATTCTATGCATTATTAATCATCTTAATCAAGAACTTCATTGATAAATGATTGATCCCTTTGTTGTTTTTGAATTTTTGTTACTGTTCAAAGTGGTAGGATTAATAGTCACAGAAGACTTGGATCTTTCAATTTTCCTTCCCTCCGTATTGAGGTGAGGGTAAAGAAAGCTGAAGTCTTCCAACCAAACCTGAGTAGTCAATCATGTTCGATTTGGTGTCCACTTAATCAAACATAATATGCAATGATATTTATATATTGAGAGATTTCTTCTTCAAGAATTTAATTTGAAAGAAATTAACATTCTGCATATTAGGATTTTGCTCCTATCCATTGCAGGAACTACAAGGAAACATTTTGCTCTCATAAAACATAATTCTAGAATGAGCACACCATATAAAACAACAGGGTTGATCACTACATTATCATCAGTTATTAAGCAAACAATTCGATTTTGCATCATCATTCTCTACAAAAGGTCGAAGATGAAAATAAGCTGGTTACAGACTCGAACTATTTCATAATTCAATCACCTGTAAACTAGTGCATCATTTTTCCCAACTGAATGAATATGACCTAGCATGTACTGGTGAAGATATCGACTTTCCGATATATTAGCTGAGGAGATTATGCCCCATAGTCACCTCGGTCGCCCAGAGTAAAAAAGTAATCTATTTTATTATATTAACATGAATATATACATGATGTTATAAAATTACAATTCATTTTAATTTTTTATTTAACAATAAAAATTATCATATATATATTATGACTAAATATTATTTTAATTGTGTAAGATTTCCGTGCATCGCACGGGTATTACACTAGTAATGCTAAAATATCAAAAATCAACTATTTAATTCTTAATGTCAATTTAATGATTTCTGAAATTAATTCTGACAATATTAAAATTAATTCTGATAATATTAATTCTAATAAGATTAAAGTTAATTCTGAAATTAACTCTGTTATTCCAGATAATCTTAAGGATAATTTTAATTTCAAATTTGATAATCTTAAGGATAATTGTAATTTCAAATCCTATTAATCATAGACACTCAACCTTCCTTTACCATCGTTTGTGAAAGAATGTGCCTAAGTGCTCCTCCTATGGGCACCTATTGTCACCCGGGCAACGTTGATCCTATCTCACTCAGGCATCATTGAACTATGTCAACTCCATGGTCTACTGGGCCGCTTGGGCTCCCGAGTGGCTGGTTTCCCAAGCAAGCTATCTCGAGTAGGCTATCCTCCGCAGGTTGTCCCAAGCAGGTTATGGGAGGACCCTTGGGATGTCCGAGTGGGCACCTTCTTGGCTTAGCGATCCTTGTGCTCCTTTTCATCCTGCAATTACTACATCGCCAAGTGTCCACCTCTTGGCTTTCACTACGTGTCGACCTCTCAATATATCCTCAATACATACTCAATCAGTAGACGAAGTGCTATTGTCTTTTCCACTATTAAGTGACAATCCAAAATGATAAAAAGTACTAGCAAAATAAGATTTTTATTGTAAAGTCATTTTCACTTTCATTTCATTTATATTTTTATTCTTATTTCTTACTGTATTATTATGAAAATAAGTTATAAGTGGTTTCACTAAGAAAGAAAAACTTTAGTGGTCAAATCTAAGGTGTTGTACATATGGTATCAAATTTGATTCAAGTATTTGCTGCTCATTCAAACGATGAGCCCACAATCGAGATAAATAATTGAAGTTATTCATCCCTCTCTAACTCACAAGGTCCTAACATTAGTAACCTTGATTATTTTTTCCTTTTCTATATAAGATAATAGAGTCATCATGAAAAAGTATGTAATTTATTAAACTCACTATTTTTAGTACTCTCTTTGTTTTCTCTCAAAATTTGACTTAGCATTTGATCCCGGCCTCGCCTACGGGTAGGGGCACAGACCGGTCCCACCGGCCAGCCTGTCGCCAAGAAGGCTGGGCAGACAGGTCAACAGTCAGATTAGCGGGTAGGTCCCCGCGCCTGTAAACCCCTCCCCTCCAAAGGAAGGAGGGGGGATGGGGTCTATCGGACCATCGACGAGGGCAGCCGGGCCACCTTTCAGCCATCCGACAAGATAAATGCTCGGTTGCCCATGTTCTTCGGCCTTACCCCGACCCAGAGCAGGGTCTGGCACCACCGGCAGGTAACTATCCGCGCTCTCTTCCTATGGACATCGCTTGGACTGAATGCCCAACTTGGACCGGGTAAACATCTCATGGCAACCCCGACCCGGGGCGTAACCTGCGCTCTCTCTCTCCACCAGTCGGACGCGTGGCTGTCCACGCTCCCTGGTCCTTACCTGACTCAGTCCCTAGCACTCTGACTTGCCAGTCGGCGTACGGGGTACGGGCTGTCCCACCCTTACGCCTCTCATCCTTACACCCAGGGTACGACCCCGCTAACAGGGTTCCTCATGTCTTATTCACCTCTGACATCTCTACGCGGTTAATCCGCCCATCCAGTACCCTCGTACTGCGCCGTCAGTACTCTCGTACTGCTCGAGCACCCCGCGCTACGCCGCGCCGCTCCTCAGTGCTCCATGCGAGCTGACAACCACCACACCCTTGTCCCATCAGTACAAACGAGGGTTGTCAGCTCCCCTGGTTATATAAGCTTAGCACTCCCCCTACCACAGGTACACGTGCGCGAGTTTCTCGCATACTCTACCTCATTTTCAATTCAGTTTCCACTTGCCTGCCTTTGGAGACTGACTTGACCGTCGAAGTACCTGACCGGGGATTCCCCCGGCGGGTTTCCTGACGGTCACTGTTTTGCAGGAACGTAGTAAGGCGCGGTCTGCATCTGGCCACTTCGTCGGCCCGTGTCACATGGGAGGCCCATCTGGCCCATGGGACCGCCATCCCGCTTCGCGACAGGATCAAATTTGACGCTAGAAGAAGGGACCACCAACAGCCTAATCGGGAGTGGAGATGGGAGATCCATCTGGGTTTTGACGGTTAGCGCTCTTGAAGAAATATGAGCCTCTCTTCGTTTGGCTCCAGAGGAGTCATCAACACATCGGAGGCCTTATTGCAAATCTCCTCAGGGCAGCGCTCGATCTGTTCTTTATCTAACGAGGCAGAGAAGGCCCGTTGGATAAAGGAAAGGATGTATGCTACGTTTTCCATGCATCTGATATCTGGCCTTCTAGATACCTCATACCTTATATGCATCTTTATGGCCTGGCCTTCAGGGTACGACATATTTGTGCACCGCGCATATGAAATTTGGATATATTCTATATACTCGTCGCGTGTCTGAACTCAGGTCTTCTGGACGTATCTCATCTATTCTGTGTGCCCCTCATGGATGGTTTTCTGGGGATACAGCTGCGGCTTCTTTTCCCACGGCGAGGCTCTCAGGCGGCGCATGGCGGCCCACGTGTTAGTGAGAGCCCTAGAGCCAATCATGTGATGGTTGTTGTATGGACTCATTGTATCATATTTCATATATATATATAAAGGCATTTGATTATGGTTATTATACTTACTTGTATTCGTGCCAAATAACTAAGTGTAATAACGTCCTTGGTAGTAGGTTCATATCTATATCAATCGATTGGTTGAATCGATAGTGAGATGATATAGAGAACACTACTCTTAATTATTCCTAGTCAAGTATTAACATTCAGGGACAATGTTAATGCATAGAGACTAGCATGTAGGTCAACACGATGACTTGATCTCACAAGTCATGGATATGAGATATCAAGTTGACAC
Organism: Boesenbergia rotunda; assembly: GCA_024364735.1. NCBI lineage: Eukaryota > Viridiplantae > Streptophyta > Magnoliopsida > Zingiberales > Zingiberaceae > Boesenbergia > Boesenbergia rotunda. The sequence continues at coordinate 175,568 of JAGFNQ010006174.1, forward strand.
ATGAGTATGCATTGGAGAATGTATACTGAATGACCCACCATGAGAAAGTATCATGGATCGTTATATGAGTGTCATATACTTTCTCATGTGACTATTAGTATGACTATTAGTCCTTAGACCTGAAGTCACCATAGTTCCCTACATAAGGAGTTATGTACTTTGGTTTCGTCAAACGTCACCCGTAACTGGGTGGACTATAAAGGCGATTACTGGGTATGTAACAAATTATGCGGAGGGATGTGAGTGATGTAAATGGGATCTATCCCTCCTATATGACGGGAGAGATATCATAGTCTTGATAGAGTGAGATCACTAAGTGCATGGCCATGCCCAAATAAGGCAATATGAGATATTGAGCTTGTTTGATTATAGTGAGTCTACTTGGAGTTCAAGACACATAGATTAATTGGAGGATGACACGGTCTATGCTTCATAGAAGATCAATCTAGATATCGACGATAGAAGGACATTGTCACATATTATGAAAGTCATAATTAGTAGTCACATTGTGATGTTGGATCTCAACATTCTCGTAACTTGGGTAGCAATGATGTGTTGCTAGATACCGCTCATTGCTTATGTTTCTAAGAGGTTAGAAGCATTGCCAACGTTACAAGAACCTATAGGGTCACACGCAAAGAACAAATAGATGGAGAAAAAATGAAGTCAAGTTTGACTTGGCTAAATATGGAAAGTCCATAAAAGGCAAGTTTGACTTGACCCAAATCCAAATCAAGTTTGACTTGACTTGGTTCCACTTCAAGTTAGACTTGACATGGGAGAAGAAATGGAGTCAAGTTTGACTTGACTAAATATGGAAAGTCCATAAAAGGCAAGTTTGACTTGACCCAAATCCAAATCAAGTTTGACTTGACTTGGTTCCACTTCAAGTTAGACTTGACATGGAAGAAGAAATGGAGTCAAGTTTGACTTGACTAAATATGGAAAGTCCATAAAAGGCAAGTTTGACTTGACCAAAAGGCCACCTCACCTTGACTTGACCAAGTGATGACTTAGCTTGGTATTTGACCAATGATGATGCTCCACATCATCTCCAAAGGTTGTAACCCCCATTTGAATTTGAATTCAAATTGAGAGGGGGTTATGGCAGGCCACTTAATGGCGATTAATGGCCATTATGGACGACCACTTAATGGCCATTAATGGCCATTAATGGCCATTATGTGGCCAGCCACAATGAGGGAACAAAACAAGTTTTGTTCCATTTTTCTCATGGGGTGTGTTCTCTCTTCTTCCTCCTCCAAGTGTTGGTGTTCTTCTTCTTCTTCACCTCTTGGCCGAATCCTTGAAAGGTGCTAGCACACCTAAAGGGTTTCCTCCATCCACTTTGTTCGCGTGGATACTTCTAGAGGGACGGCACTTGACGTCCTAGAGATCCGACATCCAAAAGGAGCGAGCGGGATTAAGCGTGGCACGCACCAAAGGTAAAAATGATTTATCCCTCTTTAGATCTAGGAGTAGATCGAGTTTTGAGCATGAAATGAATACGTGAATTTTGTTTCGGAATTTTTCTTTGCACGAGATCCATGGCTTTGGGTTCTCGGGGTTTCCGCGACGCGAAAAGGCGGTTTTCGCGGCCCGAAAAACCCAACACCACGCTCCCTGAGATGCCCTCGACTGGGAAGCCTCGGCGAGGCTCTCAGGCGGCACGTGGCGGCCCACTCTCCCTGAGATGCCCTCGACTGGGAAGCCTCGGCGAGGCTCTCAGGCGGCACGTGGCGGCCCACGCTCCCTGAGATGCCCTCGACCGGGAAGCCTCGGCGAGGTTCTCAGGCGGCCCGTGGAGGCCCACGCTCCCTGAGATGCCCTCGACTAGGTAGCCTCGGCGAGGCTCTCAGGCGGCGCGTGGCAGCCCACGCTCCCTAAGATGCCCTCGATCGGAAAGCCTCGGTGAGGCTCTCAGGCGGCACGTGGCGGCCCACGTTCCCTGAGATGCCCTCGACCGAGAAGCCTCAGCAAGGCTCTCAGGCGGCGCGTGGCGGCCCATGCTCCCTGAGATGCCCTCGACCGGGAAGCCTCGGCGAGGCTCTCAGGCGGCGCGTGCCGGCCCACGCTCCCTGAGATGCCCTCGACCAGGAAGCCTCGGCGAGGCTCTCAGGCGGAGCGTGGCGACGCACGCTCCCTGAGATGCCCTCGACCGGGAAGCTTCAACGAGGCTCTCAGGCGGTGCGTGGCGGCCCACGCTCCCTGAGATGCCCTCGACCGGGAAGCCTCGGCGAGGCTCTCAGGCGGCGCATGGCGGCCCACGCTCCCTGAGATGCCCTCGACCGGGAAGCCTCGGTGAGGCTCTCAGGTGGCGAGCGGCGCCTCGCGCTCCTTGAGATGCCCTCGATCGGGAAACCCCAGCGCAAGCCCTTCCCTCGGATCGGCTCTCAAGCAGAGGCATGACGGTCCATGCTGCCCGAGAGGTCACTGACCAACCGGCCTTCTTCTTGCTCCGCGCAAGCCTTTTTTCCTCGGATCGGCTCTCAGGCAGAGGCATGACGGTCCATGCTGCCCGAGAGGTCACCCGACCGAGTGGCCTTCTTCTTGCTCCATGCAAGCCTTTTTTCCTCGGATCGACTCTCGGGCAAAGGAATGACAGTCCATGCTGCCCGAGAGGTCACCCGACCGAGTGGTCTTCTTCTTGCTCCGCGCAAGCCTTTTTTCCTCGGATCGGCTCTCGGGCAGAGGCATGACGGTCCATGCTGCCCGAGAGGTCACCCGACCGAGTGGCCTTCATCTTGCTCCTCGCAAGCCTTGTTTCCTCGGATCGTCTCTCGGGCAGAGGCATGGCGGTCCATGCTTCCCGAGAGGTCACCCGACCGAGTAGCCTTCTTCTTGCTCCGCGCAAGCCTTTTTCCTCGGATCGACTCTCGGGAGGAGGCATGACGGTCCATGCTGCCCGAGAGGTCACCCGACCGAGTGGCCTTCTTCTTGCTCCGCGCAAGCCTTTTTCCCTCGGATCGGTTCTCGGGCGGAAGCCTGGCGGTCCATGTTGCTCGATAAGTCGCCCGACCAAGTGGCCTCATCCTTGCCTTGCGCAAAGCTCTTGTTCAACGGTTCTCGGACTGAGGCCCGGCGGTCTAGGCTTCCTGAGATGACACCCAATTGGGTAATCTTATTCCTGCTCTCCGCGACTCTTTTCCGATCGGCACTTGCAAGAACTCCTCGGCCAGAAAGCCGCATCCTCGTTTCACGCGGACTACACCCCTGGACCGATTCTAGGAAAGATACTCGGTAATGGTCGTCCTTGAAGGCTCCATCTGATCACTCTTATACTCGCCTCACAAACCCAGTGAAAGTAGGGTTGGCCCCTGGTTCGGCCCTCAACTAAAAGGCACCACCTCCCCCGGGCGCATCACCCTAGACTCACAAGCGGGCTGGGGGGCAGTTAAACCCCTGCAAGCTACAATCCTTTAACTTAGCACACTTCATCGGGCTCTAGGATGGTCCAAGGGACCAGCTTAAGCTGGAGATGCCCTCCGGACCCACTCAAGTGGGGGGCGCTAAGAAAGGATCGCTGGTGTCTAAGGCCCAAGTGTTGATGCAGTTTGACCCTGATTGTTGTTTTGGTGTTGACAACGATTTTAGTTTAGGTTGATGAGATGATTATGATCAAGTCCTGGTCGTGGACTAGGCATACCTAGTGGGACTAGGTTTGATGAAAGCTTGACTTGGAGGGTCAAGTCCTAGCTTGAGAAGCTAGGTTGGTGAAAAGTCCTAGCTTGGAGGGCTAGGTGTGAAAAGTCCTAACCTGGAGGGTTAGGTGTGGAAAAGTCCTAGCTTGGAAGGCTAGGTGTGAAAAGTCCTAGCCTGGAGGGTTAGGTGTGAAAAGTCCTAGCTTGGAGGGCTAGGTGTGTAAAAGTCCTAACTTGGAGGGCAAGGTGGATGAAATCCTAACTTAGAGGGTTAGGTGTGGAAAAGTTCTAGCTTGGAGGGCTAGGTGTGGAAATTCCTAACTCGAAGGGTTAGGTGATTGGAAATCCCGGTGAGTGATGCCGGGTCCTGGTGAGTGAAACTGGGCACGGAGTCTTGGTCCGAGGGACTGAACACGAGTCAGGGAAGGCTGGGAGTTAGTTCTCTTGACTTAGAGAGGGGTTGGCCTTTCCCAGATCGATTTGGTGACCGATCAAGGAAGTTGGCACGAAGTTCCCTCGTGGATCGGTCTGGTGACCGATCCAGCGATGTCTGATCGGTCTGGTGACCGATCAGGGAGCTTCCAGTAACTTTGGCAAACCTACTGTTCGGCTCCTGGTCGTTCTGGTGACCGATCAGGGAGAAACCTTGATCGATCAATCTGAACGATCAACTGTCGCGAGGTTTCTCACCCTGACCGATCAGACTGGAGCCTGATCGGTCAGGGAGTGTCCTGATCGGTCTGGTGAACGATCAGCAGTGTATTTCAGGCGGGATTGTGGCAAGCAGATTACTGGATCAGTTTGGTGAACGATCTGGTGACCGGTCAGGGTGACCGATCATACGAGCTTGTGATCCTAGGTTTCTCACTGGGGACCAATCAGGCTGGAGCCTGATCAGTCTGGGATCATCCTGATCGGTCCGGTGACCGATCACTTTAATTCAAACGCACTGTCAGACGCTCTGATCACGTCTGAACACAATTGCTCTTAATCTCTGATACTTGATTCTCTGCTTGATTTGCTGTGCTAATGATCTGATCAAGTGTGCAGGTGACAGGAATGGATTCAAACACTCAAGGAGAATCAATGGGAGTCTTTCCTTGGAGCAGATTTGTCCGTTTTCCATCTCAGGTTGCAACGGATGCTAACACTGCTGGAGCTGCTGACTGGGGCTTGGCTAAGGGAAGCTCAGGGAGTCCAGGAGAGCTCAGTGGTAGCTGACTGTTGCAGGTGAGCAGCTGGAGGCTACAGTGAGGTGGTGACTTGGTGATCAGTGAGTTGAGACTTAAGCGCTTGGTGGGGAAGAAGTCACAAGAACAACTCTGAGAATACTCGATCATTACTCTGCTACAACACATCGTGCTCTTGCGACAACTCTGTTCCATCATCTTGAGCAAGCAACTGCGATCCTTGAAGCAACCTTGTGTTACTTGAGCACTTGGAAGAGAAACAAGAAGCTTGGCGAGTCCATCAGCGAGAACACACGAAGAAGGGAGTTCTTGCGTGAGATCTGCGCTGGGTGGAGCTCGGTGAGAAGTTTTCTTGTGTTCTTGTGGTTCTAAGTGCTCAGTAAGTTCCTTCTTGTGTTTCCTGTACTTAATACTTGATCTATCTTGAAATGCTGTGGAAAGGTTACTCCACCGAGAAGGAGGTTGTATTTTATCCGGATTTTCCGGGGCTTGATCTGCCAACGATCAAGGGATCGCCCACCTTACGGGCACACCAAGGAGTAGGGGCAAGTTATCCCTGAACCTTGTAAATCCTTTCTGTTAGCGTTTTGTGTTTGTGCTTAGTTTAGGTTTTAGTTTCTGCAACTCTGTTTTTGCTTCCGCTGTGATACTAATCCATCTGCAGAGAAAACCTAAAATTGAAAGAAGTGGGTGTCTGGCTATATTCACCCCCCCTCTCTATCCATCCAAGTTCCAACACCAAGTGGTCGAGGCGCCCCGACCCTATCTTGGCTGGCGCCGCCTCCCCCACTAGGAGAGAACGACCATCATCGCCATCATTCTGACCACCCACGCCCAGGCAACAAATATGCCTAAGAGTGCAAATACAAGAAGAAGTAGACAGTAACAAGGGGAAAACAGCATCTGTAACGGACAGTTGGGCCCTCACCTACATCGGATAACAAAAGGAGGTTGAGTCTACTACTACGGGGCAGGCACCGAAGGTTGTGACGAAACTCCACTCGGCGCCTTCCTGCGCCCGTCACGAGCCGCCTGTGCCCTAGCCTCCCGAGCCTCATGATGCTCGCGCCTCTGCAGAAGGTTGCTTTGGCAAGCCGCCAGCTCCTCTTCCTTGGCCTTCAAAGCGGCGAGCAGCGTAGCAGTTGATTGGTTGGCCTCCAAGAGGTCCGCCTGGGCCTTACCCAATGCTGAACGTGCCTGAAGTTCCCGAGTCCGGGCTTGTTGCTCGTTTCACTCTAAATGAGCTAGTTGTTGACGTAGTTGGGCATTGGAGGCCCGAGCCGCTTAGCTCCACCAGGCGATCTCGAAGCTGTGCCTCACCATAGGCGGCCCGCCCCTGAAAGGCCGCGTTCTCAAAGCGCAACGCCTCCCAGGCTTCCTCATCCGGCTGTGGCCGTGTGCAGTGAAGCTGGGCTTCCAGTGCCCTCCGCCGGGACTCCAATTGACAAAGGGATCGATTCTGGGCGGCGAAGGAAACACCCATGTCATATAGGGCCCCGGTCAACTGCAAAAGAATCAAAGGGTTAGTCAGGAAAAAGGCCGAGTAAGCAGGGGATATCAGAGGGACATACCCGACAGGCGTCCGCAACCAGGCCATCGATGCGGGCGAGACGGTCCTGATGGTCGAAGGACCCAAGACCTTGGTACATGTGGTCGCTGAGGGGAGCATGTAAATAAGCCACCCTAGCTGATCCTAGCGGCTCAGGATACGAAAATTCATAGGCAGCAGAGGGATCCGCTTGCGAGGGAAGAACGAGATGTACTGGGCGAAAATCCGGGGTCTGATCGGGAATGGAAGGAGAGGGGGGCAACAAACACCCCGCCAGTCGAGCCAGTGGAGACAAGGGGGACGGAGGGGTGATCAGGCCCCAGGGCTGAGGAGACAGGGGCAAATGGTGTGGGCACAAAGGAAGCAGGAGCCCCTGGCAGAAGGGCACGGTGAGGTTGGCCCTCCGGCTCGCTTGGAGCAGCAAGTTGGTGCGAAGAGGCCGCGGGCAAGGTGTCCCTGGCATCGGAGGGTGCAAGGACAACCGGCGGCGCCGCCGGCGGAGCCGGCGGGCTCGCCATAGCAGAAGAAGAGGGAATCTCTCGAGAAGGGGTGGGCGCAGTGCCAGAGGAAGGCGAGCAGTCGCAGGACCGGTCTGGGAGACGATTGGGCCCCTGGGTGGAAGGATCCGAGGGTAAAATCTCGATATCAAAATCTAGCGCTTCCTCCCCTAACACCTCGCCCCTATCTGCGGATGAGGCGGCGGTAGGGTTCGACGCCGGAGAAGGAGATGCCGGGGTGACTGGCAGAGTGGTATCGGAGGAAACAGGGATAGGCTCCGAAAGCAGGATGGCCATCGCCGCCCTATATGTAGCCGACCTCTCTTTAGCCTCCGCCGTGAGGAAGCCGCGCATCATCCTGGAGAGAGCGCTGAGACACTAGGCGAGACGATGGGAGGAAAAGGGGGAAGACGAAGGGGTATGAAGAAAAGACAGAGGCGATGAAAGGAGACAATCGCCGTAGTCTATATGGGAGACAACAATTAATCACCGTCGTTGGTGAAAAGGTCGTAGGTGATGGCCTATCCTACGACCGGGCAAAGAGGCATGGACAGGAAATACAAAAAGACAGCGAAGGACCGTTCCGTTGCCCAAGACACAAGGGCGATAGGCTGACGCCTGAAGAGCCCATAATTGTGAGACATGTGGCCCTAAATGAGCCGGGTGTTCGGGAGGAAGATAGCTAGATCGTCAGCCTAGTTACTCGAACGAGAAGAAAATAAGGATAACCACCACTCCCACGGGCCAGCTCCCGCTAATCCCTTGGCTCGAGCCCCGAGCGGGCCTGTGACGACCCACGCTCCCCGGGTCCCACTCGACCAAGAGGCCAAGACTCTCACGGGCCAGCTCCCGCTAATCCCTTGGCTCGAGCACCGAGCGGACGCGTGACGGCCCACGCTCCCCGGGTCCCACTCGGCCAAGAGGCCAAGACTCTCACGGGCCAGCTCCCGCTAATCCCTTGGCTCGAGCCCGAGCGGACGCGTGACGACCCACGCTCCCCGGGTCCCACTCGGCCAGGAGACCAAGATTCTCACAGGCCAGCTCCCGCTAATCCCTTGGCTCGAGCCCCGAGCGGACGCGTGACGGCCCACGCTCCCCGGGTCCCACTCGGCCAAGAGGCCAAGACTCTCACGGGCCAGCTCCTGCTAATCCCTTGGCTCGAGCCCCGAGCGGATGCGTGACGGCCCACGCTCCCCGGGTCCCACTCAGCCAAGAGGCCAAGACTCTCACGGGTCAACTCCCGCTAATCCCTTGGCTCGAGCCCCGAGCGGACACGTGACGACCCACGCTCCCCGGGTCCCACTTGGCCAAGAGGCCAAGACTCTCACGGGCCAGCTCCCGCTAATCCCTTGGCTCGAGCCCCAAGCGGGCGCGTGACGGCCCACGCTCCCCGGGTCCCACTCGGCCAAGAGACCAAGACTCTCACGGGCCATTTCTCGCTAATCCCTTGGCTCGAGCCCTGAGCGGACGCGTGACGACCCACACTCCCCGGGTCCCACTCGGCCAAGAGGCCAAGACTCTCACGGGCCAGCTCTCGCTAATCTCTTGGCTCGAGCCCCGAGCGGATGCGTGACGGCCCACGTTCCCCAGGTCCCACTCGGCCAAGAGGCCAAGACTCTCACAGGCCAGCTCCCGCTAATCCCTTGGCTCGAGCCCCAAGCGGATGCGTGACGGCCCATGCTCCCCGGGTCCCACTCGGCCAAGAGGCCAAGACTCTCACGGGCCAGCTCCCGCTAATCCCTTGGCTCGAGCCCCGAGCGAACTCGTGACGACCCACACTCCCCGAGTCCCACTCGGCCAAGAGGCCAAGACTCTCACGGGCCAGCTCTCGCTAATCCCTTGGCTCGAGCCCCGAGCGGACGCGTGGCGGCCCACGCTCTCCGGGTCCCACTCGGCCAAGAAGACAAAGCTCCCGCAAGCTACGTACCTCTAGGCCTCTCCACCACAGGCCCTGATCAAAGGACCAGACCCTCGCGTTAGGACACAAATCGGGGTCCCATGCACACCTCCACAAAGGCCAACAACCCTCGCCAACATGCACTTGAAAGGGGACATCCCTCCTGCGGCCTTAGATCGTGCTCTTCAATAATTGTTGCGCCTGACTCACCCCACTTACCCACCACGGTCAAAAGGAAACACAACTCAAGCAAGCAACAAGGAAAGTCACACTTAAAGGCTTAGTCGTTTTACAAGAATCAGGGCAGGAAGCCCCTTGTGCACAGAAAATAGGAAATGCAGAGACACTCGCCTCACTTGAAGGGCAGATCGACCACGTTGGGCAGGTCCTTGCACAGGTCGGGGAGCCGAACTGCGTTGGGGGCATATCAGGGGGTAAATACCCACAAAACCTGAGCTGACGAACTACGTTAAGGCCATGTTGCATCATCACATCCATGAACCGTCGGGAGATCTCGGCAGTATGGGTCGGAGCATTCAGACACGCCGATCGGTGGGCCTCTAATCGACCCACTTCAGTCTCTTTATAGGCGCGCAGCTCCGCTAGCTCAGCCTATAGGGCAGCCCAGGACGCCTGCCGTTCACGAAGTTCCCCTAGTTCTACCTGAGCCGCGCCCCAAGCTGGACGGAGGCCCTGCAAATCCTGAAGTTGGTTCCTAAGTGAATCTGTCTTGCGCTTCTCAGCCGCCAGCTGCGCTCGAAGGGGCGAAATCTCCTCGTTGGCCGAATGGAGATATGACCTAGCTCTCAGGAGCTCCGTTTGCAACTCGCCCTTGCGCTTGCGATCGTGGAGGTGAGCTTGTTCGACCTGGATCACCCACTCTTGCGCTCGGACCACCTCGGCATCGGCAGCAGTGATCTGAGCTTTGGCGATCTCTAGCTCCTCCTGGGTCTGGCGCAACACGTCCTGGAGGGCGATAGCCTCTGCCCTCAAGCCGTTCAACGAATCGTCATCTGAAGTCAGCTGGGTGTGTCGGAGCCGAGCCTCAAGGTCTTCCACATGCCTCTCAGCACGACACCGGGCCTTGGCATGAGTCAGCATGGCTACACTCATGCTGTAGCTCTGGGCCCAAGACTGCAAGAAACAAACCCGCCAGCCAAAAAAGGAATGAGACACGCCCCCAACCAATGGACACATACCTGGGTAGCCAAGGCCATGAAGTCGTCCGCCCCCGACAGGGGGGCTCACCGAGCCACTTGCCCGCAAGCCGGCCACGAACCTGTCCGAGATCGGACCATACAGCCGGACGTCCCTCGACCGCACGGAGGCAGTGTCGATCGGCGGGGTCATGCTCAGACGCCAGTTAGATAACGAGGGTGATAGCATATGCAGCAGGCCTTCACTGGCAGGCCCTTCCTAGCAAGGTGGGGATGCCTCCCTCAAAGGCAACACCGTCAGCTCCATTGGTAGCACTGCAGAGGGAGGTGGCAGTAGCACTGGGAGGGCGGCACCCGACGCTTCACCCCTCTGTCTCTTGCTAGGCCGACTGGAGGAGGCCACGACCGGGGCGAGCATAGAGCCGGCGCCCTCAGGGCGCCGCAAGGAACGGCTCAGAGGTCGGGTATCCTCTGAGCCCGACTGAGGGGTCTTCTCCTCCTCGGAAGAGGAGGCAGGAGAAGGAGAACCGGATGGAGAAGCTTCCTGTTCGGCCAGCAGGGTTGCGCGCCACCCTTGTACGACCCGCTGCTCCCTTATCACCGCTCGGAGGCGCGTCTCCATTTCCTCAGCGGTCCCCAACCCGTATCCCCCCTCAGGAGCAGCCGGGTACATCATCTCAGCTGGCCAGTGTGCAGAAGTCAAAAGGAGAAACAACAAAGGGCAAGGAGAAAGAAAAAATCACTTACTTAGGGAAGCAGGACGGATAAATGACGCTGGACTGAGGCCAAATGCGGACAAGATGTTCTCAGCCAAAAGCGGCCCGACTGGGAAGTGCCTATCCCTGAACAAGGAGAGGGCCCGCTCAAAGGTAGGAAACTTCCGGGGATTCGTGTGATAGGGAGGCATGGGAGGAAAATTCAGCCGAAAGTTGAGTGGCCAGGTCGGGAAGGCCACAGGGCGGATGAAAAGAACCTCCCCTTCCAACCCCTGCTGGCGGGGGGAAGGGGAGAAAGAAAGGAAGTCCCCGAGCGAGCTTGGAAAATAAACTCGCCCCATTCCTACTTCTTCAGATAGAAAAAATGGTGGAAAAGCTCGGCGTGGGGAGAAAGGCGATACAACAGGAAGAGGATGGCAGACCCACAGAGGAGACGGACGGAGTTGGGGGTCAGTTGGGACAAGTTGATACGGAGGTAACGACATACTAAGGCAATGAAGGGATGGATAGGGAAGCGCAGACCCGCTTGTAGGTGATCCCTCGAAATGGTCATGTAGTACTTCGGCGGCGTGGCCGACTGATCCGAAGGAGAAGACAGTTGAATGTCATGGTCAGGCGGAATGTGAAACTCCGCCCTATAGGGCCTCGAGGTCGCCGCGGGAAAGAGCGGACCTCGTCGTGGCATACCAGGGGTGGGGGTTGCGGGACGAAGAAGCCATAGGGACACAGAGAAGGTAAGAGGACTAGCTTGCGAGAGGAAGTGACGAGCGCCAAGGAATAGCCGCAACCCTAGCCAGAGAAGAGAAGACAATACGCCGGAGGGGAAGACGAGAAGGCTTTACGCAGTTATGTAGGTGACAGGGCCACCTGATGGTGGGCCATGGCATAGGCGCGCGGGCAGTAATAGACGCTTGAGCAGGCCCAGTGGGGCCCAGGAAACAAAACGCCTCGCGCCTAACCTCGTTCCTCCGGGAACGGGTGGAAAATACCTCGGTGATTGGAGAAGGAATGGGGAAGAGACACGTGGAACCCTCCCCGGTTGTAAGCAGTAGTAAGGAGAACTCCCAAGCCGCTTAGGGATATGGAACCGTTAGCAGTTAAAAGAAAAACAAGGTGGCTTCGTCAACCGACCGGGATCCTTAGGCTTCGATAAGACCACAGAAAAGCCTCCCAACGAGACTAAGACCGCCCGGCGCACCAGGCTTACGTAAACCAAAGATGGTCCATTCAGTCGGACTCGCCGCCTCCTTCGACTAGACTCGAGGGGGACGCTTATGATCCCGACCTCGCCTACAGGTAGGGGCACAGGCCGGGCCCACCGGCCAGCCTAGCGCCAAGAAGGCCGGGCAGACAGGTCATCAGCCAGATTGGCGGGTAGGTCCCCACGCCCGTAAACCCCTCCAAAGGAAGGAGGGGGGATGGGGTCTATCGGACCATCGACGAGGGCAGCCGGGCCACCTTTTAGCCATCTAACCAGATAAATGCTCGGTTGCCCGTGTTCTTCGGCCTTACCCCGACCCAGAGCAGGGTCTGGCACCACCGGCAGGTAACTATCCGCGCTCTCTTCCTATGGACATCGCTTGGACTGAATGCCCAACTCGGACCAGGTAAACATCTCATGGCAACCCCCGACCCGGGGTGTACCCTGCGCTCTCTCTCTCCACCAGTCGGACGCGTGGCTGTCCACGCTCCCTGGTCCTTACCCAACTCAGTCCCTAGCACTCTGGCTAGCCAGTCGGCGCACGGGGTACGGGTTATCCCGCCCTTACGCCTCTCATCCTTACACTCAGGGTACAACCCCGCTAACAGGTTCCTCATGTCTTATCCACCTCTGACATCTCTACGCGGTTAATCCACCCATCCAGTACCCTCGTACTGCGCCTTCAGTACTCTCGTACTGCTCGAGTACCCCGCGCCACGCCGCGCCGCTCCTCAATGCTCCATACGAGCTGACAACCACCACACTCTTGTCCCATCAGTACAAACGAGGGTTGTCAGCTCCCCGGTTATATAAGCTTGACACTCCCCCTACCACAGGTACGCGCGCGCGAGTTTCTCGCATCCTCTGCCTCATTTTCAATTCAGTTTCCACTCTCCTGCCTTTGGAGACTGACTTGACCATCGGAGTGCCTGACCGGGGATTCCCCCGGCGGGTTTACTAACGGTCGCTGTTTTGCAGGAACTATTGGGTTCTCCCGGTACAAAACAATAAAAACACAGCGGAAACAAGAACCCACGAGCGATCCATGCGAAATAAAACTCGTACAAAGCTATCTATCTAATAGATTTATCTACTGTTTATAGCTTTGACGCGTGCCCTTCGTATATCCCGCTCGTCCAAGATACGCCGGATCTCTTGCACGTTCAAACATCCGTGCCTCTATTCGTATCCATACGGACACAAACTCTCAACTTCGGGAGAACTACCTTAGTTGTACTAGCAACTTGAGGTAGCTCGAAAACACCAATAACCTTACAGTAAGGTTTCGGCCAAGAGGGAGGAGAGGAAGAAGAGAAGAAGGGAAGAAGGAAACACACTTAGTTGTCATTCAAAATGACTTGACCCCTTTTATATTCATCCCATGAATACCAAGAGTCATTTGACTCTTTGACTTCCCTTCATTTAAGCCAATAAAGAGCACATCTTTCCATGTGACTCTTCACCTTCTCTTCATCTAATGAAGAGAGATTTTTCTCTTTCCTACATGCAGCTCTGACCGGGCCTCTCGGGCTTCCGACTCGGTATCCCGACCAAGTCTCCCGAGTGCCGAGCTCCCGACCCACTCTGCCAAGCTCCGACCCAGTCTGTCGACTGCTGGCCCAGTCTGTCGACTACCGACCCAGTCTGCCGAGTGCCGACCCAGTCTGTCGACTACCGACCCAATCTGCCAAGTGCCGACCCAGTCTTCCGAGCTCCGACTCAGTCTGCTGAGCTCCGACTCAGTCTGTCGAGCTCCGACTAGTCTGCCAAGTGTCCAGCTCAGTCTATCGAGTGTCGAGCTCCCAACCTACGCTCCCGAGTTCCCAACTCGAGCTCAGATCTCCCGAGTTCCCAACTCGGGCTCGGACTTCCCGAGTTCCCAACTCGGACTCGGACTCCCCGAGTTCCCAACTCGGACTCGGACTCCCCGAGTTCCCAACTCGGACTCAGACTCCCCGAGTTCCCAACTCGGACTCGGACTCTCGAGTTCCCAACTCGGACTCGGACTCCCGAGTTCCCAACTCGGACTCGGACTCCCGAAGCATTGTGTCCTTTGTGTGTGACCCAATAGGTTCTTGCGACATTGGCAATGCGGCTAACACCTTAGACACATAAGCAGTGAGCGGCATCTAGCAATGCATCATTGCTACCCAAGTAACAAGAAAAGTCGAGATCTGACTAACCTCCGTGACTATGATAGTGTATGACCTTGTCCTTCTATCCTTGATATCTAGATTGACCAATGAGGCATAGACCGTGTCATCCTCAATCAATCTTGTGTTTCTTGATCCCCGAGTTAGACTCACTCAAACAAATGAGCTCAATATCTCATATTGACTCATTTGAGCATGACCATGTATTTTAGTAGTCCTACTCGATCAAGGGGCCCACAGATATCGCTCCCATTATATGGGAGGGATAGATCCCATTTACATCACTCACATCCCTCCGCATAATTCATTACATACCCAGTGATCGCCTTTATAGTCTACCCTGTTACAGGTGACGTTTGACGATACCAAAGTACATAACTCCTTATGTAGGGAACCGTAGTGACTTCAGGTCTAAGGACTATTTATACCAATAGTCACATGAGAAAGTTTATGACACTCATATGATAATCTATGAAACTTTCTCATGGCGGGTAATTCAGTACACATTCTCCAATGTATACCCATGTGTCAACTTGATATCACATACCCATGACTTGTGAGCTCAAGTCATCAGTTGACCTACATGCTAGTCTCCATGTATTAATATTGTCCCTGAATATTAATGCTTGACTAGGAATAATTTGGTGTAGTGTTCTTTACATTATCTCACTATCGATTTAACCAATCGATATAATATAGATAAGAACCTACTACACAAGGACATTATTATACTTAGTTATTCGGTACAGAATACAAAGTAAGTATAATAACCAAATATGTCTTTATTAATAATAGAATATGATACAAATTATCCCTAGTCAATCATCACATAATTAGCTCTAGGGCTCCTACTAACAGGAACGTAGTAAGGCGCGGTCTGCATCCGGCCACTTCGTCGGCCCGTGTCACTTGGGAGGCCCGTCTGGCCCATGAGACCGCCACTCTATTTCGCGACGGGATCAGCATTAGAGGTCATTGCCCCCTTCTCTCTCCCAAGAGTATGATGCAGAGTTATCATCTAAGTAGTTACCATTCGATTTCTACTCACACTATATATTATAAAAAAAAATTCTTTAAATAAAACAAATAACCACGTGATACTAAATTTCTAGATCATCCATTCTAGAAAATTAAATCCATCGTTTCAAATTTCATCTAACTTAATCATAAGTTTTTCTAATCTTTTTAATGGTCAAAGCCTACAATCTTGGCCAGATGAGCCAATACAACTAATCGACGTAGCTATAGAAGTCAAATAATTGATCCATATGAGCCAATACAACTAATCGACGTAGCTATAGAAGTCAAATAATTGATCCATATGTTAACCATAATATCCGAATTAATAATTTTTATAATTATCTTTTTCATATTGATCCTAGAACGAATTGACAGGGATATACATAAACGAATCGTCTTTTTGCCACCACTATAGAAGCCGAACAGTTGATCCAATTGGAATTGACTCAATAAAAATCATATTCTATCTACTTAAATAATTCGTCTGTCATCCGAGATTGAAAAAATTTTATTAATTATTTTTTTTAATAGTACATCCGTAGACACATAAATGAGTCTTCCTATTCCTTGATCCTGTATTGGATCAGTAAATTTTAAATAAATTATACTGTGGAAGTCTATCTTCGTATTAGATTATTAGTCTGATAATTGATGGCCGACGAAAAATATTTGAGATCGGATCGATTCTTTTATGTCTAACATGATCTAACTTAATTAATTATTTTTTTTATTAATCTGATAAAAGTCGTATACTTGGAATTATAAAAAACAATATAGAAACGTCAAAGGGTGATTCAACGACAGCTGGGACAGTGACATCCAATCTTATCTCAGTACTTGGACAATGACATCAAATTAATCCGATTCATTCTTCACCGCCATTCGACCTGTAAATGCTGTCTGGCTCACTTCCTCACCAGAGAGATCACCACGTTCGTCATCGCCGCCTTATGATCGGCGTAATGCTGCGCCAGTAATTCGCCGTACCTGCGGAAGAGATCATCCATGGCGAGGCCTTCCCCGAAGTGGCTCCTCAGCATCCACTCCGCCACCGCCCTCACTCCCTTCTCCATGCGCACGGCGTACCTGACCGGCCTAATCACCCCATCGGCCGCCGCGCCGCCGGTGGCAGAGTACAGATCCTCGTCGTCCCACCCGGCTCCGAAATGGTCGGAGCTTCGGATGCAGAACGAGCCCTCGCCTTCGATCTCCTCCTCCAACTCATCCAACGACGGCGCGTAGAAGGGAGCGTTGAACGAGTCGATCCTTTACTGTGCCACCAAATTCTGCTCCGCAGTTATATCAGTCGTGGCGTGGTGCGGACGGCATTTGGAAGAAGGCAGAGGGCGTGTTAGTTAATTTTAGCATGCATATATATACCTCGGAGGCCATGGCGTTGAGTGCATCTGCGAGTAGCTCCCAGATGTAGAGGTCCTCCGTCATGGCGGCCTCTCTGTTCTTCCTGCTCATGAACGCCAGCACCATCAATCCTCCTCTCACCATCTCCTCCGCGCGACACTGGAGAAAGGTCGTGAAATCTCTGTGGAACTGCTTCCGGTAAGCCTCCGCCACGCACGGCGGACTGCCAGCCGATATGAACACCTTCCCTTTGTTCACGCATGCCGCCGGCGATCCTTCCTTCTGTTGAAGTTCTTCAGGCATCTGCATGCGAAATCACAATTAACCAGTGATTTATATGTATAGTTTTGTTTGGCATATATATATATAAGCTTCCGATCGATCGACCTGAGAAAGCCAGTGGAGGCTGGACGAGGAGCAGACCAAGTGCAGGCTCTTGGCAGCGAACAGCCGGTCGTAGAACGTGCCGGGCACTCCCGTGACGAAACAGAGGCCTTTTCCAGGCCTCCGCGAGTGGAATTCCGGCAAGGATCTGAAGACGGCGTTGAAGTCGTTGCCGTAGAGGTCGTTGAGGAGCAGGTTGAACACCGGCGGCTGGCGGCGCAGCTCCACGCACTCCCTCTCGACCGCCGCCATGATGTCTTCCACCGCAAGCAGGGCCGTGGGGCCAGAGGAGCAGCCCAAGTCCGCAACGCTCATCGTCTCCGGCCGGCCGGTGCCTAGGTAGGCCGCCACCGCCGCTTCCCTGCGCTCGCTTTGGGATTTGGATATGATCAATCCCTGCACTCCATAAGAATGTTTCACGTATCAAATGCTCAAGCACAGAGAGAGAACGATGAAAAGCGTAAGGGCGGGGGGAAGAGTGGAACCTGGATCTTAGAGTTGCTGGCGTAGCTGTTCTTGCCGGCGCCGGAATTCATGTGAAAATATTTCTTGAGATCCATGACCGTACCGAAAAGCGCGGCCTTGATTCCTAACCGACCGTGATGAATTGGCGCAGTGGCCGATGGATCGGACATATAAAACTATGACTTGCGATTGACGTAGACCGGACGAAAGAACGACAAAGGAAAATAGTTCTCTAGGCTTAGGCATCCATATTAATTTAACGATAAATTATATAAAATTCCCTAATAATCCTTTGATCTTTATATGTATTCTTCATTTGAATTTTTTTTATATTTACTCCCTGATGTATTCTTCATTTGAATTTTTTTTATATTTACTCCCTGATAGATTGAGTATAAAAGAATAAAAATTGAGTATACATCAGTGAAAATTGAGTATAAAATAGTAAAACTTGAGTATAAAAGAGTGAAAATTGAATACACGGGTTATTGATGTGGTGAATGCAACCTTACATACTCAATTTTCTAACTTTTATACTCAACTTTCTTCAAATAATACTCACCAAACTGTCTTGTCAATCTCATCAGGGACTGCATGCATGCAAAGAAAAAGTTGTGTAGGGATTACATGCAAAGTTGAAATAGCATGTGGGAAGTTTATGAAAATTGACCCTTAATTTAACGTATGCATTTATATATTACATACACATTAATATTAATATATTCATTCTCTCATATTTATTTAATATTAAATATTTATTTTTTTAACATACATATCACATGCACATTCTCTTATATATTTATTATTTATTTTCAATTTCATTTCTAATTTAAATGATTATTATTTAAAATAAATAATGATATTTTAAATATATTTTTTATTATTTGAAATTAAAATATGATTATAAATTTAAATTGAAAAAGTACAACAAAAAATATACTTGCATATAATTGAAAAATAATATATAAATTCAACATAAAGTAAAACTATAAAATACTAATTCAGGGATTATTATTGTATTGTGACCAAATATGTTCAACTAAGTCGGCACGAAGTTAATGATGCACATGACTGTCACGTAGTTGGGAATTTATCACAAAGTTGAGATAATCATGAAATCCTCGATTTGAGACTTTGACGGGTTGTGCGGGTTCGTCACTTTCGTCGTTGTACCAATTTGTCACGTGTTCCCCCTCATCTTCCACAATCATATTGTGCAAAATAATGCATGCTAACATAATATATTTTAACTTGTTTCTATACCAATAACCAGCTAGACTTTTGACAATTGTCCATCAAGCTTGAAGCACCCTAAATGCTCGTTCAACAAGTTTTCTTGCAGCTTCTTGACTTTGCTTAAACAATCTCCTCTTTGGATCTTTCGGACAAGGAAAAATCTTCACGAAAGTAGCTCATTTTAGATATATTCCATCAGTTAGATAATATCCCTCCTTTATATTGAGTATCGTTAACCGTGAAATTAATCCCCGGGTATTTCCTTGCAAGAAGTTATTGAATATGAGAGATTCATGTACAGCACATTAAGACCATTACGTGAACTTGCGACACCAAAGAATGCATGTCATATCCACAAATATTGAACCTCGACCGCTTCAAGCATGATTGTTAGTGATCCATTACCTCTTATAAATTGACCTTTCCAAGCAACTGGATAATTTTTCCATTCCCAATGCATGCAATCAAGGTTGACTAACATTCCAGGGAAGTTGTGCTTCTCATCATGTAATTGAAGAAGACGTTGAACATTATCGGCATTTGGTTTTCTTAAGTATTGATCACCAAAGAGTTCAACCACATAAAGGCAGAACTTGAATAAAAATTGGATGGTGGTTGATTCACCCATGCGTAGGTGCTCGCCAAGATGGTCGGCTGAGACTCCATAAGCTAATTGGCGAATCACAGATGTACATTTTTGTAATAGTGTCAAGCCTTGTCTACTCACAACATCATCCCTCTACTAAAAAATGATGAACGACTCTTAAGTACATTCACTATGCGGCAAAATAAATCTATTCACATGCGAAATCGTCTTCAAAATATTTGATCTGGATACACTGGATTTGTGGAGAAATAATCATTGAAGAGCCTCACATGCCCGACTTCATGATTTCTTTAGACGAACCTTCTTCTTCACCGTATCTCGTTATTATTTTGATATGCTTCAACTATTTGTCGGCTTTGTTGAAGTATCAAATGACATTAGCTCAATCCCCGGATCAAAACCTTCGTCAACATCTTCAACATGGACTTCATCTTCACTTGTCAAGTCGTAGGTGGTGCTACTTGAAGATTGAGACATATTTGGAGAAAACGAATTCAGAGCTAATAAAGAATCACGAATTGTAGCGCACAATGATCGAAGAATGAAGAATGAAGAGAAAACAGATTTGTCAACTACTTGAACAATGAAGAACTGTAGAGCACAAGATGTCTATTTATTTCCAACTGCTATATTACAATAGTTATATTTCAACGGCTAGTTTGTAACAGTTATGTTAATTGACTAAAATTATAAATGAATTTTAAAAGTAAAATAATAAAAAAATTACATGTATAATATTCGAAAATTACATTAATTGCAAAGGTATAATAATTGAAAATTAAAATAAATGAAAATTACATATTCTATCTCTTCCTAATCTCTTGACATATATGTTGATGGATGATAAGTTGCTCCTGTGTCATTTGCGAAATGCCTTTCGAAAGGATTGTATATTCCATTAATTGAACTTTGGCTAAGGTAGCCTTTGCTTTTATTTCAGCAGCTTTTGCTTTCATCTCATCAACTTCGAGTTGTTTTTCTTTTATTCCAACTTCAATGATTTTTTTGCTTATAAGTAAACTTTATGAACATATTACCCAAAATTAGTATCATACCTCCAATGTATGATTTAATTTTGCCTTATATTTTTACTGCATTTTAACCCATTGGATGAGTTTCTTCCTCGTTTAAGTCTACATATAGACTTAGATGAGGTGTTGCTTGCTCTCGACTCTGAGGTTCTTGACTTCTTTGTGCTAACAAGGTGATCAACGGACTGTGGAGTAAACATTGGACGGTCTTTTATGATCCTCCACACATGCTCAAGATTAAATACAATGCCATTACTTTCCTCACGATATTTTTCATACGCAAACCATAAAATATCCTCATCACTATAACCGCTATGATATGCACTATAAACGCTATTGTAATTTGCGTTGAAGTGATATACCTTTTTTGTATGATATTGTGTCAGTGTGATCATATGATATTTGCATTTCTATTTAGTGTATCTTAAGGACAATACGATCCCATAAAACATTCATCTTTTGATCATTGTCGATGGTTAGATCATCGCTGATAGTGACAAACGATCTGGCCAAAACTTCTTCTTCAGCCTTACTCCATGTTGATCGTTTTCTTCTACCCGCAGCTCCAAAATCCACCTTCTCTAAAATAACAACTTCAATTGGAGATTTGTGGTCAGACACATGAGTCTCTAGAACAAAAGTCGGAGTAAACGGATCACATTCCGTCGGAGATGTAAAAGGATTATCAGTTGTAGATGGATTGGATAGATAATTTTGTAGATATGGATTATATGGATAATTTGGTGGATATGGACCATGTGGGTTATTTGTTGGGTATGAATTATGTGGATAATTTAGTGGATATGGAAAATATGGATAATTTGGTAGAGTATGGGAATTTTGGAAGAAAAATATTTTCTATTTTTTTTAAAAAAATCATGATTATTTTCATCCATTTCGGAAGAAAATAGTATAGAGGAGATTTTTAGAGGGAGTGAGGGAGGTGTTTGAAGATTGAAATAAGAGTGATTGAGTGAGAGGTGTTTGAAGATTGAAATGAGAGTTGTATGGTGATGGGTATTTATAGATGAAAATTTATTTATTTATATTAAAATAGTCGTTTGTGACCGTTTCATGACCGTTGTGGGTGTTTACTAGTCATTTAGGTGACCGTTACCAATTCCAATCGATTACGGCTGTCTCAATTGATTAAAGGCATCCCCAATCATAGCTCCCGATCGATTGGGGTATATTAGGGGTGCCCCGAATCGATTGGGGCAGGCAGCCCCTAATCGATTAAGGACAGTTCTAATCGATTCCCCAATCGGTAGGAACTACCCCTAATCAATTGGGGATAGTACCAATCGAATGAAGATGTCATGTCATTTCTGTTTTTCGATCGATAAACGTGTTCAAATATTTAAATACGTTTATCACGTCAGCGCTTTAACACGCTTGCCATAGCAGTTTTAACGTGCGTGACTTGTTAATCGAATATTATAATACTCGATTAATGGACTATTATAGGTGCTCTAACAAATATGATACCTAATTTTAATTATAATTATAGTCTAAATATGATAAATTATTTTGAGGAGAATCAATTTGTGATTGTTAGGGTAGACCGGTAGTTTGTTAGTTTTAGGAGGTAAATGAGTCAAAAGAGTATGAACAAATTTAGTATTTTATTTGATAAAATTTATTTATATTCATTCAATATTAAATAAATAAATTTGAATAATTTATTAAATTAAATAAATAATTTTGAACATGATAAATAATATTTGTGAATTATATTCATAAATAAAAATTTTATCATTTTAAATAAATAATTAAAAAGATAAAAATAAATAAATTTATATTATTAATTTCAATAATCAATAAAATAAATTTAAAATATAAAAATTTTAAACAATCATATATGTTAAATTAAGAATTGAATAACCAAATTCATTAAAAAAAATCAAGTCAAATTTGAATAATAATTGTAACTATTTAATTTATTTTAAATTCAACTTAATTAATTTAATTTGATTATCTCATAAAAGAAATTTCTTCTGCTCCCATCGTTCTCACTAGGAGCTTTCTCCTTGGGTCCGACGAAAGGGATGCTGAGCACTGAACCATTTACATGATGAATCAGGCAGTAGATAAATTGAACCTGAAATGATCGAACTGAACCATCCACATGCGCCAGTGGGGGAGCATTGCTGATTTTCATACTTGTTGATTCATCAAATAACTTGCTTGACATCAATCTCACATCACAAGTATTAAGAAAAATATCAAAAAATATATATAGACTATCATTGCATTTTTATTTTTTAAAAAATGTTTTTTATTTTAATATTATTGTAGCAAATACAGAGTATCTGTATGTTAAAATAAATCTGTTTAACTTATCAAAAATATTATATATTAAATGCTTTTATATAAAGTCTCACAAAGTCAAATTTGAAGTTAAGTGTTTGTAGTGTTAATAGGTGGAGATCGATATGGTGTAGGAGAAGAAGTCAAGTTTCATCTAACTAATTCTACAAATAGAGGACTTTTTATCTTATTTGTCTGCCAAATAAATTCAGAGCACAGTTTGTACCTACTTAAAAATTGACCATTAGAACATCCCATTTGAAATTTCCTGAGTATTTTACTATTTCGCCATGTCCATGGAGGCATAGTCAAATAAGTTTCGGCTTTTTACCAAAAGACGTATCTTAAAATTGATATTTATCAAAAAGCGTATCATGGTTTCATTTTCATCAAAGGGCGCACTCATTTTAGTGAACTTCCTCTTATACCCCTCCTGCTATGTACTGCCTTTCTCTTTCTCTCTCAGTAATAAATTCTGAGACGTCTGCACGTGCTTTTTCAGACTTTTAATTTAAAATAATATATTATGGAATCGGCGCTAAACTAAAAAACGTAAGGTAAAAATCGAAAAAATATTTCAGTTAAAAAATATCTCATCCAACATGATTTAAAAATATAAATAAATGATTTTTATATTTGATTAATAGAAATTACTATATTAAATAATATTTAATAAATATATTAATATATAAAAAAAAATTTGAAAAACATAGAGCATGCGTGGGCCTGAAATCACCCACGCTGGGCCTGAAATTTTTTATTTCAAGCCCAGCGTGGGCCTGAAATAAAAATATTTCAGGCCCACATTGGGCCTGAAATCTTTTGATTCAGGCCCGACGTGTACTCAAATTTTTTTTCTATTTTAAAAATATGTTAATATAAAAAAAATCTATCAAAACACTTAATTTCAGATTCAAACGCAGGGCCTGAAGTAATCCCAGGAGGGTCTGAAGTCAAATAACATCAGATTCTATAAATAATTAATTTAATAATTAATAATTAAATATAAAAAAATATTTTTAAAATTAAAAAATTTTCAGTGCCTGAAGTCATCCGACTTCAGGCTCAAGGAGGGCCTGAAGTCTGATGACTTCAGGCCCTCCATCATTAAATATAAAAAAATATAAAAAAATTTTATAAAAAGGTATAGTATATAATTACATATTATTTATAATTTTTATAAAAAAGGTATAATATATAATTACATAATAATAAAATGTTATTATAAAGAAATCCAGATATGGGAGGTCTATTAGTGGGTTTTGGTCAAAACCCACTGATATTTCTATACTACTCCTATTTCATTGGTGATATCTAATATATAGATATTTGGACACCTAAAACATCATCTCCTACCTCTACCCTCTCTATTCATATGGAGTTTTCAGAAATCCAGATATGATAGGTCTATTAGTGAGTTTTGGTCAAAACCCACTGATATTTCTAAACTACTCCTATTGCATTGGTGATATAGAGTGTATAGATGTTTAGACACCTAAAACATCTTCTCCTAGGTCAACCATGTCTATTGATATAGGGTTTTCAGAAATCCAGATATGGGAGGTCCATCAGTGGGTTTTGGTCAAAACCCACTAATATGGCTAAATTACTCCTATTGCATTGGTGATATCTAATATATAGATGGTTGGATACCTAAAACATCATCTCCTACCTCTAACCTCTCTATTCATATGGAGTTTTTAAAAATCCAGATATGGGAGGTCCATCAGTGGGTTTTGGTCAAAACCCACTGATATGGCTAAACTACTCCTTGGGCCTAGAGGGTCTGAACAAATCTTGGATAAATGTAAGTAAATTAAATAAAAATATCAATAGTTCTAGTTAGAGTAAAGCTAGGAGATGATATTTTTGGTATCCAAACTTCTAATGATTATAAATTTTGTTGCAATAGGAGATTTTTAGGTCTATCAGTGGGATTTGACCAAAACCCACTGATGGACCTCCCATATCTGGATTTCTGAAAACTCCATATGAATAGAGAGGTTAGAGGTAGGAGATGATGTTTTAGGTGTACAACCATCTATATATTAGATATCACCAATGCAATAGGAGTAATTTAGCCATATCAGTGGGTTTTGACCGAAACCCACTGATGGACCTCCCATATCTGGATTTCTAAAAACTCCATATGAATAGAGAGGTTAGAGGTAGGAGATGATATTTTAGGTGTCCAAACATCTATATATTAGATATCACCAATGAAATAGGAGTAGTTTAGAAATATCAATGGGTTTTGACCAAAACTCACTGATGGACCTATCATATCTGGATTTCTGAAAACTCCATATGAATAGAGAGGGTAGAGGTAGGAGATGATGTTTTAGGTGTCCAAACATCTATATATTAGATATCACCAATGAAATATGAGTAGTTTAGAAATATCAGTGAGTTTTGACCAAAACCCACTGATAGACCTCCCATATCTGGATTTCTTTATAATAACATTTTATTATTATGTAATTATATATTATACCTTTTTTTATAAAAATTATAAATAATATGTAATTATATATTATACCTTTTTATAAAAAATTTTTTTATATTTTTTTATATTTAATGATGGAGGGCCTGAAGTCATCAGACTTCAGGCCCTCCTTGGGCCTGAAGTCATCAGTCTTCAGGACCAAGGGCACTGAAAATTTTTTAATTTTAAAAATATTTTTTATTATTTAATTATTATTTATTAAATTAATTATTTATAGGATCTGAAGTTATTTGATTTCAGACCCTCCTGGGATGACTTCAGGCCCTGCGTTTGAATCTGAAATTAAGTGTTTTGATAGGTTTTTTTATATATTAATATATTTTTAAAATAGAAAAAAAATTTGAGTCCACGTCGGGCCTGAATCAAAAGATTTCAGGCCCACGCTGGGCCTAAAATAAAAAATTTCAGGACAGCATGGGCCTGAAATAAAAATATTTCAGGCCCAGCGTGGACCTGAAATCTATTGATTTCAGGCCCACGCACGCTCTGTTTTTTTTTTCAAAATTTTTTTATATATTAATATATTTATTAAATATTATTTAATATAGTAATTTCTATTAATCAAATATAAAAATCATTTATTTATATTTTTAAATCATGTTGGATGAGATATTTTTTAACTGAAATATTTTTTTCAATTTTTACCTTACGTTTTTTAGTTTAGCGTCGATTCCATAATATATTATTTTAAATTAAAAGTCTGAAAAAGCACGTGCAGACATCTCTGAATTTGTTACTGAGAGAGAAAGAGAAAGACAGTACATAGCAGGAGGGATATAAGAGGAAGTTCACTAAAATGAGTGTGCCCTTTGATGAAAATGAAACGATGATACACCTTTTGGTAAATACCAATTTTTGAGTACGCCTTTTGGTAAAAAGCTGAATAAGTTTTGTTAATCATTTATGGTGACCAATTAGACAATGTTTCCCACATGAAAATCAATCGTGTTTCAATCATTCAATTCGTTGGCACATTATCATTCTTGTGCACATGAAAAAATTGAAGGTTACATGCATGATTATGTTGTTAATGTGTGCATCTATGTGCAAGATATTCTTATATATTTGTGGATAATTATTTAATAAGGGTAAGTAGTTATCGTTAATCATTTACTTTTATATACATATATGATTAATAATAAAGTCTCACAAATTAATGGTTATATTATTCTGAAAATAGTCCCTAATCGGATAAATATTTAGAAGGGACATAGATATCTTGATCAACACTGACTATGATTAGGTCATGATAGACTGAGGGATGGATATCCAAGTTATACTTAGAGGTGCCTTGATCAGTTTAGAGGTACACTGGACACGACCCGGTAAAGAGAACACCACATATTAAGCATCATTGGTCGTTCGTCTTAATGAACGGGTGTAATTAATTTTTTGACTTGAGACCTTCATTTATTTTATGAGTGGAGTTATGTACTTGGACACCGTTAAAAGCAAACTTTAATTGGATTGTGATTAATATGGTAGTTGGGTGTATAGCAAAGTGTAAAGAGAATAGTTTTGAGTCAATAAAGAATTCGTCGCTCTCTTGGATTATGGAGTTAATATCCTGACTGCTTGATAGAGATATTAGTGACTCAATATCCATGTTCATGGGAGGAATGATTTATCATTCAAAAAAAGTCTATTATATCTTGAAAATCAAGTAAAACAATTATTTTGGTGATGAAGCATAATGCACGAAATTAATTGAGATATAGGGTATATATGAAAAAATTGAATTACACGGTAATCGGTTCATAGTTATTTTTTAGTTTATGACTAATATTTTATCACATTGAGTGACTAAAAAATATTACTAGACGGTTATCTTAGTCTGTGTATAGATTTACACTGCTTTTATGTATGGAACCTAGAGGGTTGCACTTATATCACGTAGACATGAACATTATCTATAATTGATTATTTTAGTGGATAGTAAATTTAATCAATTTATTATTTTTAAATAAGAATTAATTGAATTATTAATCAATTATGAAATATCGGAAGTTAGAATGGATCGAGATCAAATATGGATTTATTTGATCCAAAGAAGATAGAATTATGATCATTAATGAAGAAGATGAATAGTTACAATTATGATCATTAATGGAGAAAATGAAGAGTCATACCTCTTCATCTTCCTTGGAGGCTATAAATAGCCACCCTTGGAAGGTTTGGAGGATGGGATTCCTTCTCACGAGTTCTCCTTGGTTTTCTTGCGACAACTCTCTCCACTTCTCCCTAGAAGACTTTTTTTTTGTTTGGAGGTCGTGATATCCTTCACAAAGAATCTAGGATTACAAGTTTCATGCTAGTTTTGTTTAAAAATTATATGAACCACGAAGAGATCCATAATTTAAGGGAAAAATATATTTTTATATAAATATTCCGCTGCGATCCAATACCCGGAGCCTATTCGTGGTTGGTGTGGGATCGATGAGATTAATAGAGGGGGGGGGGGAGTGAATATCGATGTCATAAAATTTTCAGATTCAAGTCGTGAGTAAACACAATGGAAATAAAAAAACTCAAGTTAAACCAATGCTAACGGCTTTGTTTTTACTTGGTTCGAAGTCTGTGACGACTCCTACTTCAAGGCCCATGGCCCTTGACTATTTTCGTTGGGTAATTCTATAAATTCTCAAAGGATGTTACAGATAAGTAATTTGAAGTAGGGAATAAAAAGAAAATTATACGGACAACACTTGACTGAAAATGGAAAGGAGGTGTTTCATTATCGGAGCAGTGTTTCGTCGATCTCGAACTATTTCGGCGCAGCAAACTTGAGCACAGATAGCGTAGAAAATTAATGTAGAATGATGGAGCATGAACCCCCTTATATACCAGCACACGGGCGCCCGAGTGCCCATAGGGGTGTTGGTACCCCGGTTAGTTTTGATGTGATCAACTAGGTTAAGTTAGGTCTGTTGGTGCAGGAAGCACCATATCGAACCTTGTTTTGATATTGGCAACGAATTCAAAGTTAAGTTTATTTGTGATCTAATAAAGTTACTTGAGTGTGCAGAAAGAAGTCCTGGCGAAGGACTGCCAGGCACCTAGCGAAGGGCTGCTAGGCATTGAAACCCAAAGACCTGGCGAAGGGCTGCTGGGCACCTAGCGAAGGACTGCTAGGAGACAAAAGACCTGGCGAAAGACTGCTGGGCACCTAGCGAAGGGCTGCTAGGAGTCGAAGACCTAGCGAAGGATTGCTAGGCACCAGGCGAAGGACTGCTTGAGTCGATGACCTAGCGAAGGACTATTGGGTACCAGGCGAAGGACTGCCTGGTACTGAAGACCTGGCGAAGGATAGCTAGGCACCTGGCGAAGGACTGCTGGGCAAAAGTCCAACCGGAGGAGCCGGTTGGCAATAGGTAAAATTCTCCTGAGAGGAGTAGGTGAGGACGCATTCCCCGTCGAGGGAACAGTAGGCGTCGGTTCGACCTAGGGTTCCATTTTGGGAGACCCAAAGTCAGAACCAAGACAGCTACGGCTGTAAGACTCACTAACATACTTGCTTTATCATGGTTGGTACTAACCCTGGATGCATGACCGAAGAAAAGAGTTTCTGCAGCTCAGAACGCCTCAAAGGAAAGAGCCAGCAGCTGGGTTGGGCGCCCGGGAGGTCCCGGGCGCCCCAGGTAAAAACCAAACAAGAGTTGAGCAAGAATACGCTTCGGAAGCTCACTGGGCGGGGCGCATCCATGCTCCCGGGCACCCTGGATGCCTTGGGCGCCCTAGGCTCAAGCCAACGAAGCGAATAGAGTTTAACTCAGCGAGAAGCCAGCAGACCAAGTCAACCCGGGCGTCCCCTGCGTCCCGGGCGCCCCGGTCAAACCTCGAGCCTGATCCTGAAGGGATAAAGGCTGACCGAGAGTTTGCCGGATCGTGTGACACGTGGAGGGCGCCCCGACGTCCAGGGCGCCCCCAGGTGCACTATATAAGTGGCTCGACCCCCAAGGCTTCGAAAAATATTCTTCCAACTCTACTACGCTCTTCGACTCAAGCGCTCTGCTCCGGAAACCTCCCATCTCGAGATTAAAGCGCCGACAACGACCCTCTGCTCCGAAATACAATCCACACCGGGCGTCGGTAACGAAAGAGCTTAATTTTAAGTTTACTGTACTACATCTATAAAATCTCTCTGTAAACATTTGCGCATATATAGAATTGCCCGCAGTAAACGGTCAACGACCGTGGGTCTTAGAATAGGAGCCGACCGCGACTCCGAACCAAGTAAAATCGCTTGAGTTCGCATTTGTGTTTCTTTATTTTCCGCTGCTTATTCTCTTTTCGAATCCGAAACGTTTAACGATATTCACCCCCCCTCTATCGTTCTTCTTGATCCAACAAGTGGTATCAGAGCGGGGTAGTTCAAACTTGGTGCAACCACCAGTTTGAAAGTTTTTTCGGATTTACGAAAATTTTTTTAATTTTATTTTTTTTCTTTCACGTTAATCGAGGTTGGTGCAACACCACTCGATCTGTTTCGTTTCTTTTTCACATAAATAATATCTGTGGGTGAGTTTAAAACAATCAATTTTGAATTGATAAAACAATTCTCGAAAATTGTATTTTTTTCAATTTTGAATTCTTATTTTTTCACCATAAGTCAGAATTGATAAAATAATCAATTTTTGAAAATTTGTCATAAATTATATTTTTTATTATTTTAATTTTTTTCTGGAAATTCGTGCTACCTTAATTCGAGCAAATTTTGTCACAACATTGAATTCTTATTTTGTTCAGAATTAACTAAAATAACATTTTCTAAAAATTTGTAACAAACTTTTTTATTTTTATTATTCCGCCTCAAAATTCATGCTATATTTATTTTGGGTTATATTTTTCTCTCTCCCGCACTACTAATCCAAGACCAAGTCTTGGTACATCTTTTGTTATTTCTTGTGTGTATGAGGTTTAAACTAAATGGCCAAGCAAGAGTGGAACAGTGCCCGTCCACCACTATTCTCCGGCGAGAACTTCAAATTTTGGAGATGTCAAATGGAGTCCCTTCTGAAGGTCCACATGGACTTATGGCGGATCATCCAAACGGGATTCTCTTTTTCCGTAGAAGATGAGTCATCAATCAAGTGGGACAAACTGGATGAACACACCCTCAACCAAATCGAGACTGATGCAAGGGCAACTGCAATCCTACAATGTGGCCTAACCAAGGAGCAACTCGAACTAGTAGATCCATTCAAATGTGCCAGAGAGATTTGGGAAAAGCTAATCAATCTACACGAAGAGAGCTCCAGTATTGAGATCTTAGAAGAATTCAAGCCAGAGTCAGAAGACGAATTGACTGAGACAAAAATGGTAACCAATTTCGGATCTTCTTTTGAATTATAATTAAATAATTAAACAGATACTATAATGGTCAAGGAAGGTATAATTTCAAGTGCAGGGAAAACTCCAAAGAAGAAGCTTCAACCTATACCCGAGTCCGACTCAGACTCGGAATCAGAAGACAATGAAGGAGATCAACCCAAACTGGTCCAATTAGCTCATGATCATTACAAGAGTACTGGACAAAAGATCGGGAAAGGTAAGTTTTCAATATTTGAAAATTCCATATTTATCTCAAATAACATGATTGATTCATATGAATTAGTTAAGGATAACACGCTAGAATACTTTCATAACCGTGCTGATTTCAAAAACCCAGAGTATTATTTCAATTATGATATAACTTAGATCAGTTTTTATCATGTTTGCTTGTTTTTTTTTGTTGCTTAGAATTAGGATTGGTTAGTATAAGGACTAAATCAATTAACTGAAATTTGAACAACATAGTATTGGGTGGCGGTGAGATGATAGTACGTTAGGGAAGCCTTTTCTAATAAGGTCAAGTATACACTACTTGGTCTCTTTAGACTGGTGAAACTAGCCGAAGCTACCGATCCAAGACCCAAGCTAGTTAGACTAGAATTTCTCAAAAAGTACTTTTGAAAATGAAATATCATTAAAAGGCTTTGTCAGGGAAAGGGTTGATAATCCAATAAGGCTACGGCCCAAGAAGGCCTTGTACCTCGCCAAGACCTGGAAGCCAATTTTTGAAATTCAAATTCAGTTTACTCTTTGACAAATTCGAATCTAACACAAATTTTCAGTTAATTGTAGATTCAAATTTTTTTTTTCAAAATAAATTCAAAACAATTGTTTTCAAAATTAATTTAACTTTTTTTTTTCAAAATAAATCATGGTCTTTCTAAATAAATCTCTTAAACCTGTCTCACAAAAAACTCATAAGGTTAACATGTTTGATCACGTAGAACTGGGTGAGATATCTAGGACCTAAGAATATATGCCACTATCCTTTTAAATAAAACTCAAAGTGCTTTCAAAAGTTATTCAAAATTATCTCTATTTTTCAAATTAATCCAGTTTACTATACCATTCTTTTTTCATCTCTAACATTTTTTTTTTCAAAATATTGAATTTCATGTTAAATATCACAATAGACTCATTTTAAATAGACTTTAGGGCTTGTTTGATTTAGTTATTTAATTGGGTCAATTATTGGTAAAACCAAGTCAACATAGTTAAACCTAGTCAATACTTAAGACCCTTCAAGCACTTAGACAAAGTCAGACGAGTCAGATACAAAGGGTTTTTTTCTTTTTCAAAAAATTTAGATTTTTTCAAAAACCTTCTCTAAAATTTAGCATCATCTCAAAATAAGGTTTTCAAAAATTTGATTCAAAACCCCTCATATATTACTATCTCTTTGAAAAATTATTATCATGTCAAAATGTTCTTCGAAAACTATGCTATCATTCCAAATTGTGTTGAAAATTACCATACTGTTATTCAAAACTATTCTTTTGATTTTAATAAACTCTAAAGACACAGAGGAAGATCCACTTCATGATTTACAAAGACTCCTAGGATGTGTCAAACTTAGGGGGAGTTTGAGTCAAAAGAAGAATTTTTGAAATGTTTTTTTGGTAATTATTTGTTTTGAGTAATTCCTTTAATCTGAACTAAACCCTAAGACTCAGAGGAGGATTAACTTGTGGTCAACAAGCCTCCTAGGACTGTGTCAGGTTTAGGGGGAGTTCAAATTAAAAGAAGAAGTTTAAAAATTCTATGTTCTCAAACTATCACTCATGTTTTTCAAAAACTATGTCATCATTTTAAAATATGACTTTGAAATACTCAGTTTTTCAAAATATTAATACGTCAAAATTCATTTTAAGAATTGTGCTTGATTCCCTTTTGATTTTGACAAACCCTAAAGACACAAGGAAGTCTAATTCATGATCTATAAGGACTCCTAGGAAGTGTCAAATTTAGGGGGAGTCTAAATCAAAAGTAATTATTTTTGACAATTATTTTTCAAAATTATTAGATAATTCTTACAATTTGAATCTAACCTTATGACTCAGAGGAAGATTGCTTGTAGTCAACAAGCTTCCTAGGACTGGGTCAAGTTTAGAGGGAGATCAAATTAAAAGAATTATTGAGCATTTTCAAAATTATATGTTTTCATGCACTGCACTCTTAAAATCCTTTTGAAAACATAAATAATTTTTCTTTCAAAATCATATCCTTTTAAATCATTTTGCTTATATATATACCATCACTTTCAAAATTTTACTTTACCTTGGAATACTTTTAAAATCCTTTTAGAATAATTCTTACTTGACTTTGAAAAATTTTCTAGGACACTTAGGGAAATGTCCTTTTAGTTAACCAAGGTTTCCTAGGATTGTGTCAGACTGGAAAAGAAACCGAGTCAAGTATTATATTTTCAAATTGTTTTTAAATAATATCTTTCAAAAGTACTTCTATTTTTCAGAAGTGGAGTTTTGTTGGTGCAATTTAAAGCTTTTTGCAATGCCTTCAAGAGTCATACTAAGTATTTTTATGTTTTCAAAACTCATAGGCTCTGATACACAATTTTCAAAATATATTTCTTTATTGATATATAGCCAAGGGGGAGAGCAAGAAAGAAAGAAAAGAATTTTTCTATATTTAACGTTTATCTCTTTTTCAAAAAGCAAAGCAAAAGTTTTTAAAGTACTTCAAAGTGCTAAGTGCTGTTAAAATTTCAAACTACTTCAAGTGCTTTTAAATATTTCTAGTGCTTCAAATATTTTCTAAATATTTCTAAGTGTTTCAAAAATTTTTTTAAGTGCATGTTTTTTTCCTAAGTAAAATTTTTCTTAGTAAACAAAATTTGTCTAAGCAAAAACTTTTTAAAAATTTTGGTAAATGTTTCTAAGAAAAGTTTTTTTGGTAAAAAAAAAAAACATGTCGAGAAATTTTTTAAAGATTCTGTTTTTCAAAATGCACAGTGTTTCCAAGCAAATTTTTCTAAGTGTGTAAATTTTTTTTTGGTAAACAAATTTTTTCCCAATTCTCAAAGTTGAATTTTTTAAGGGAAATGTGACTTCAAAATCTTGCTTAAGTAAATTTCATTGTAGAATTCTTCTTACAAAGCCTTGTAAGTAAAAGTTTTTAAAACAAAATTTAGACTTGCAAAGGAAAAATTGTCTAAGTGTAAAAAGTTTTTTTTGGTGGAAAGGCTTTTACTCTATTTTTTTTGAAAAACACTTTGTCAAAATCTTAGAAGTTTTACAAAAATTTAAATTTATTTTTGGTAAAACCCAAAACTCTCTATTAGAAACCTTGTTCGCCCATGTATGTTTTTGATATATGTCAAAGGGGGGGAGGAAAGGTCAAAGTTAAGTGTTTTATAACACAAGTATTCAGGGTTTTAGGGGGAGTATCAGAAATAAATATTTTTTTTTTCAAATCTACATTTATTCGGTTCATAAATTGCTATACTTGATTGATTGTTACCGTTATAAGTTTTTTCTTAACTTTGAATTGTGTTGCCATAAATCAAAAAGGGGGAGATTGTTGGTGTAGGAAGCACCATATCGAACCTTGTTTTGATATTGGCAACGAATTCAAAGTTAAGTTTATTTGTGATCTAATAAAGTTACTTGAGTGTGCAGAAAGAAGTCCTGGTGAAGGACTGCCAGGCACCTAGCGAAGGGCTGCTAGGCATTGAAAGCCAAAGACCTGGCGAAGGGCTGCTGGGCACCTAGCGAAGGACTGCTAGGAGACAAAAGACCTGGCGAAGGACTGCTGGGCACCTAGCGGAGGGTTGCTAGGAGTCAAAGACCTAGCGAAGGACTGCTAGGCACCAGGCGAAGGACTACTTGAGTCGATGACCTAGCGAAGGACTACTGGGCACCAGGCGAAGGACTGCCTAGTACTGAAGACCTGGCGAAGGACAGCTAGGCACTTGGCGAAGGACTGCTGGGCAAAAGTCCAACCGGAGGAGCCGGTTAGCAACAGGTAAATTCTACTGAGAGGAGTAGGTGAGGACGCATTCCCCGTTGAGGGAACAGTAGGCGTCGGTTCGACCTAGGGTTCCATTTTGGGAGACCCAAAGTCAGAACCAAGATAGCTACGGCTGTAAGACTCACTAACATACTTGCTTAATTATGGTTGGTACTAACCCTGGATGCAGGACCGAAAGAAAGAGTTTCTGCAGCTCAGAACGCCTCAATGGAAAGAGGCAGTAGCTGGGTTCGGCGCCCGGGAGGTCCCGGGCGCCCCAGGTAAAAACCAAATAAGAGTTGATCAAGAATACACTTCGGAAGCTCACTAGGCGGGGCACCCCATGCTCCCGGGCGCCCCCGTGCTCCCGGGCGCCCCGGATGCCTTGGGCGCCCTAGGCTCAAGCCAACGAAGCGGATAGAGTTTAACTCAGTGAGAAGCCAGCAGACCAAGTCAACCCGAGCGCCCCCTGCGTCCCGGGCGCCCCGGTCAAACCTCGAGCCCGATCCTGAAGGGATAAAGGCTGACCGAGAGTTTGCCGGATCGTGTGACACGTGGAGGGCGCCCCGAATGTCCAGGGCGCCCCCAGGTGCACTATATAATGGGCTCGACCCCCAAGGCTTCGAAAAACATTCTTCCAACGCCACTATGCTCTTCGACTCAAGCGCTCTGCTCCGGAAACCTCCCATCTCGAGATTGAAGCACCGACGACGACCCTCTGCTCCGAAATAAAATCCACACCGGGCGTCGGTAACAAAAGAGCTTAATTTTAAGTTTACTGTACTACATCTATAAAATCTCTCTGTAAACATTTGCGCACATATAGAATTGCCCGCAGTAAACGGTCAACGACCGTGAGCCTTGGAGTAGGAGCCAACCGCGACTCCGAACCAAGTAAAATCGCTTGAGTTCATGTTTGTGTTTCTTTATTTTCCGCTGCTTATTCTCTTTTCGAATCCGAAACGTTTAACGATATTCACCCCCCCTCTATCGTTCTTCTCGATCCAACAAGGTCCTATGTTTTCTAATCCCTCTGCTAAGTGTGCAGGAGCTTAGGTACGGAAGAAGTCGAGCGTAAGACATAGTGGTCGAGAAGGATTGTGCTGGGAAGTGAGCCGACGGGCTCGGTGCAATCTGAGGGATGCGAAAACTGCGGAAGAGTATGTTGGTGGATCGAGAAAGACGTCCATTGTTGGTTTCATTCTGTTGCGATTCCTCTCCATATCCCCGGATTAAAATTCTATTGATTAGAACAAATCCAGATGGAAAGAAAACTTTTCGAATGACCTTTTTCATCATCGTGCTATTCGATTGAGTGATCATTTGAACAAACTTGTTGTTCAAGCAATCTAACTCCTTTTGTCGATAGTCGTGAAATATATGATGATTAGATCGCCGACTTTTGTATTTATCATGGGGTCCATGGATATAAGCAATAGAATAAACTAAGCATGAAAATAAAAGTTATACCTCTTATTTTACATCTTGATCTTCTATCGTATTCCTATCCTCTTCTTGGACGTCATGTGGGCGACGATCTTCCAAGAAACGAAGCCACCAAACACCACCTTCTTCTTCCTCTCACTTAGCCAACCACCAAAGAAGAAACTACTTTGTTGCCACTGGCCTAAAGGAAGAAAACCTTTCCTTCTCCTTTCTTTCTCCTTGTGCCGAGAGCTTCCAGAGGAAGGAGAAGTTTCTCCTTTCTTTCCTTTCTTTCTCCCTTGCGTCGTTGGCCACCAAAAGGAGAAGACCTCCCTTCTTCTTCACCTTGCGCCGTTGGCAATCAAAGGAGAAGACCTCCTTCAAGTTGCGCACGCCACAAAGAAGAGAAGAGGAGGATAGATGAAGTAGAAGAAAGAAACTCCTCTTCCCTTGGCCCAAGTTGCGCCAGCCTCCAAGGGTTCCTTGACGTCGGCCAACCCTAGGAGAGAGAAGGAGAGAGAGAGGAAGAATAACCAAGGCTTAGGTTAATTTTTATGGCTTTGGTTTCATGACTCATGAGGTATTTATAGGCTACAATAGGGACCATGAGGAGGAGTTGATTTTGGTCTCCTAACGGATCCTAAACCCGACCCGTTAATGATAACCCGCTCCACTAATGTGTTATCATTGAACTACCACACCAACCCCATAATTGAATATGGGCTCCACCATATTATGTAAACATAATCTCTCCATATTTAAGACATCGCATGTCCATTAATTAATTAAATTACTGACAATTTAATTAATTAATATCTAACTCCATGAGTAATTTCACTCATCCTTATTATCATGTCGAACCAAGTCCACCTACAAGATTTACATGATAATCCTTATGAGTTCCTCAAGGGGACATCATCAGCCTAAATAATTAGGGCACGATTTCCTTCTATAATCAATGACACACCATATAAATAATATTATTTCTCAATTTATCAGACCTATTGATTTAACGAATAAATCTCGCTCATTGGTAAATTAAAAAAATAAATATTAAGTATATGTGCCCGTTATTATATCGGGATTAAGAGCATGTACATCCATAATAATCGAGATCTTGTTCAATTATATAGTCAGTATAAATTGAATCACCTCAAAAC
This sequence comes from Boesenbergia rotunda, assembly GCA_024364735.1. Classification (NCBI taxonomy): domain Eukaryota; kingdom Viridiplantae; phylum Streptophyta; class Magnoliopsida; order Zingiberales; family Zingiberaceae; genus Boesenbergia; species Boesenbergia rotunda. Next base: position 212,372 of record JAGFNQ010006174.1, read on the forward strand.
GGTCCTGCTCAATACACACAAAGTGCACTAGTATAATTCTATAGTCAAAATAGACTAATACCAAATTACACTATAATCGTTCCAATGGTTTATCCAAATCCATCGTGGTTGTGAGCTACTACTTATACTTTACAAAGAACGGATAACATGATCTTCTGTATGACATCACACACCATGTTATCTACAATGTGAAGTAACAAACAACTGCATATATAACAAATATAAAATGCAAACACATGACCACTGTGGTTCTTATTCCAAAATAGATGTTCATAAAAAGCTAGGCTTATAGTATACATCCTAATAATGACAGGCCAAGTATGTGGAGAATATGTGTGAGTAAGACACCCTCTTGACCCAAACATAGGACAAGTGGAGAACATGGACTCCACTTCTTCTGTTAAAATAAAGGTATAAGAGAGAGTCTACCTTCATAAACGCAAATATGGACACACAATTCCAGCCACATTTTGTGAGACGATTGGGTTGTCGTCGGGGAGGATACAAACTGATATAAGATCATCGAGGCTAATGTTTGACACTATCTCCATAAAATGATATTGCTTAGCTATAGGTACTCACGGATAGCAGCAAATCTTTTCCCAAGATACAATGATGATGTCTCGAAATAGCAGCACTTCAAATTTCGAGACCAGCGAACCTTCTCGTAGGCTTTTTGGACTCTGGGTGCAAAAGATGAGATGTATGCTAGATATGATTGAGTCTTTTTTTCGATGATTGAATGAATAATTTTAGCATCTGGAGGATTCTATTTATACAAGGAGAAGAGGTAAGGTAACCTTTGTTGAGTGGCTGTGACTTTTGGTTTAGGATTTATCTAGGTCGTTCGATCTGCAGGGTCCAATGATTGAATGAATAATTCCAGCATCCAGAGGATTCAATTTATACAAGGAGAAGAGGTGAGATGCCCTTTGGTTTAGGATTTATCTGGGCAGTTCAATATGGAGGGTTGTAATCCTTCATAAAGCCCTTTAATCTCAGCCGCCTGATCTGGATAGTTGTAACCCTTCAGATCCCCCTTTGATTTCAATCGCCAGATTCAATCTGACGCTTCGGATCAAGTCTCATCACCAACGGTTAGATCATGACTCTTCACGATCAACGCTCCAGATCGCGTCACTTGCAATCCAGCACCCCTCTTTGATCTAATGGTTACTATTCGTTCGCCCAGTCAGCAATCTAGTCATCTCATTCTGCCTAGCCGAATGCCACATAGGCACTGCCATGTCACATGTGAACATGACACGGTCATTACGAGCGTGCACGTGTGGCGGGTGGCCAGCCACGGACTCGCAGGTGCGAGCACCTGCTCGCCCGTGAAAAGAGAGCATCTGTGTTTTTCTTTTGTTAACTTGATTAACACAACAACATATATAAGGAAACAAATACTCTTGGAATTTACAGATGTGAGACTATTCCTCATCTACTTCCTTCTATGTTACTTTTAGGTTGATTTTAAATAATTAATTTCTCATTCACCCATAATTAGTTTTGAGCAAATTAATAGTCTAGATTCATCTACGCGAAATGTAAATTTCGTTTTTAAAGTCAATTTTGACTTTCATCAATTGATGGCACCCTAATTTTTCCTTACAAAATTGTATTTGGTCTTTTAAGATTCAATATCCAATAATCCCCCACATGAATGAAAATTAATGTGTGTATGCATGCTGACACTTTACAAGAGTCTAATCAATAAGTCAATGCATCAGGAGAAGTAGATTGTGACTTTGAACCTTCCGTAGTGGAATGCTATCGAGCATACTAAGTTGTATTGTGAACGTGATGTCTTGAACTGCTCAGCTATTTGTGTATACTAAGACAATAACACCCACACAAGGACTTATCTCACCTACTTTTGGTTCATATGGTTGGTTCCGTTTTGGCCATGGACGCTATGTTGGATGCATGAGTATTTCATTGAAGCGGCTTGTCTTCACACTCACATAAGTACACTTCTATTAAGAGTATCCTACCATACTTCACCTTATAAAGGTATTGAAATCATTAAAAGCATAAGCTTACCTCACTACATGTGGTAGGACCACTCACATAGGTGACACTTCTATCAAGAGTATCCTACCATACTCCACCTTATAAAGGTATTGAAATCATTAAAAGCATAAGTTTAACCTCACTATATGTGGTAGGACAACACGTGTTTCATCCTAGGATTGGGATAGTGATAATATATTTCGTGTGTTGTAACATAATTTCTATAACTTTGTTGTCCTATTGAACCAAAAGTTTGGGATCTCCAGTTAATAAAGTTGGGTTACCGCTACAGTCGGTTCAGTTGTAGATTTTTAATATCATTCCTCTCGATGAGCAGTATACTTGATCTCAACTTAGCCCCTTCATAAAAGGATCTGTCAAATCACTACAACAAATATGACTTTCCGCAGCGCGTCATCAACAGCGCACAATTATAGTATGCTGTTAATAATAGTTATTACGGCGCGCCTAATTAAGTATGCTGCAGATAGTAGTTCATATTTTAGTATTAACAGCGCACAATTTTTGCGCACTGTTAATATTATTTTTCGCAGCGTACATAATATGTACGTCGTTAAAAATTTTATATATTTATTATTTTATTATAAATTTTATTAAATAAATTAGTTTTCTGCAGCGCTTATACAAACACGTTGTAAAAATTATTAATATTTATTAGTATTTGCAGCGCACACGGAGTGTACGTCGCAAAAAGGTTACTCGTCATAAACCCATGCCCGCGTGTTTCATTTGTCGCGCTAGGTTTCTCTTCCCCGATCTTGCTCCTCTCTTCCCCGCCGCCGCCGCATAGATAGGTTTCTCTTCCCCGATGCAGCTCTTCCCCGACGCTACTCCTCTCTTCCCCGACGCTGCTCTTCCCCGACGCTGCTCCTCTCTTCCCCGCCGCGCAGACTGGGTGGGATTTTCCGCCTCCAGGTGGGTTTTCTACGCTCTTACCTCCCCTCGCGCGCACCGCCTCCCCTCGCCGCGCCTCCCTTCCCTGGCCGCGCACCGCCTCCCCTCGACGCGCCTCCCTTCCCCTCGCCGCGCACCGCCTCCCCTCGAGCAGCCCCGCGCCGCGCACCGCCTCCCCTCGCCGCGCACTGCCTCCCCTCGAGCAGCCTCTCGGTTGTACCCTGAGAGTGAGTTTGGTAAACTTGAATTAATGGGAGTTAGGTGGGTGACAAAGAGATGAAGAGGTGTCTCAGTAGAAGGGCTTTGAGGAGCGTGGATCATTGTTGCTATTCTCGTCTCTTGCTGTGTGGTACATAAAGATGTTTTTATTTGATATATTTATCTTCCCTTCCACACGCTAATTCAATCAAGAATACTAGTTTTTGAATTTTGGTTCCTAAGATTTAGTTCTTCAATAGATCAATGTATTCAGTATATAATAGAATCTAGCTTATCAAAAGACCCATGTATTCATTGTATATTTTAATTTCATATTCGTTAAGTACTTAACATGGAGTAGGGAGTTTGAGGGTTAGCAAGGTATGTCTCTCATTGTCTTTCTTTTGAACGATTGAAAATGGACATTAGGTCACCAATCTGTCAGTTTTAATTGTGTAGTTATGCTTTCTTTTGATCAGTTTGAACAATTATGTGGTTGTCTCGCTTGGATTCAATTGTTGGTTTGAGTTAATACTTCTTTCAACTAATTTAGTACCCTGCGTGACATTTCTGATAACAGGGGTATGTATCCTTCTGCTGAGGAATACTTGAGCTATGTGGAAAAGTCGAATGTCAATCTTGTGGAAGCTTTTAGAAGCATGCAAGTTGATGAAGAGAGCACTCCTCTTGAAAACGGTGATTATGGTCATGAGGTAGAAGTGATATTTTTATGGTTATGATAACTATGCAAACTTTATATAGTCATGTGCATTGGAAGGACATAATAGAACTAGATTTTGAACAAAACTAAGTTGCTTCTAGCGTCCAAGTAGCAAATGGATACTGTTTTTGAACATACTCAATCATACCATTTTGAAGATAACATCAAGAGATTCATTATTTCCTTTTAATTGATTTTACCTCAAATCAACACTTCTGCTGGATTTTTCCAATTGGCTGTCGTGGTTTTCATTAGAATATGTTCTGATACAGCCATAGATTTTTAGATTGCTCAAATATTTGTCTGTTAATAATCTATTCATCTGAATGATTGGATGATATTATTTCTGAAAGCTGATGGTAGTGCAAAAGTCTGCACACAGCATTTTGACACAAAACAACAGTCTGATAATGAAGTTTTGCTGAATACCTGCTATTTTGCTTCTGAAATGCATTCTGAAATCTGGTACATAATGCTGAGAGTAAATGTCAGGGGATTCTGTCTTTTCTGATGCAGTCAGCGTATTTATGGGACTCTTTTTGTGTACCGTCTGCTCACAGTATTATGTTACTCATCTGATACAAAATGCAGAGCAAAGTTGAAGGCAGGCTGCTTATTTTGAAATCTATGGCTGTATGCTCGACTGAAGGCTGGTACGGAAAGTTGTTAATGGCTTTATTTTGGAAAACTGAAGTTACCCGACTGAATTTGAGTTTCATAAAGCTTGGCTGATTCCTGACTGGTAAAGGCTGGATACTGAATTTCAAAAAAGGGTACATGTGACAAATGAAATTGGAGGCCCCTTTGGCACAAAGTCTTATGATTTAAAAGGTGGGCATTTCTGTAAACGTTCAAAATTCAGTAAAAAGGATATGAATTTTCCAAGATGACTATTGCTTTTGATGATATAATCGGCATATGATGGATGTTTTAATGTAATGGCACCAGCTGTATGCAAAACAGGGAGATTTATACTGTGTGTTTGGCTGATAATTTTCTGAAATATGGTATGTATGCTAAGAGAAAGCATATGCAATCTGCATGCAGCTTTTTGCTACAACAAAGAAGGCTGGAGGAAGATGAGTATATGGCTATACTGATAGTCGATTATGAATGCCATTCTTGTTTCTAAATTCTGAATTGCAAATGCAGTTTTGAATCTTATTCTGATATGCAGCAATATGGTCCAGGGATGTTCTCAGAATTACAGAATTATAGTCACATAAGTCCTGTGGCTTTAAAAGGTGGCAATTCTTCAAGAGATCAGAACTTTATGGGTTATCCTCAAAAGTTTATGAATATATCAAGGTGGAACATTACTATTGGTGATGTAATCAACATAAGATGGTTGTATTGTATGAAAATTCTTCTAGCCAATTTTTTGGAGTCCCTAACTGTAAATCAGATTGTTTTTTTTCTGTATTCTATATTAGAAGGTCAGGTTTGACCCCCCTTCTAATATGGATTTTCTTTCTTCTTGGAATAAGATTCTTTTTCTTAACAAAAAAAAAGTTATCACCAAATCGAGAAAAATCTGATTATCATTGTAAAACAGAATTCGATACTAACTGAGCATGTGTTACAAGATGTATCAAAACTTGTTCTGTACTTGTGAGAATTTGTGTATGCAAATTAAAAATTAGGAATTGTCTTTCTTTGCTTTATTATTCAATATGTTCGATATAACTGAGCATGTGATTTTTTTTTATTTCCTATGGTAACTATTCGCAGCGCGCATCCGCGCGCTGCGGAAAACCTCTTTCGCAGCGCGCATACGTGCGCTGCGAAAAAGGCCTTCCGCAGTGCGCATCGGCGCGCTATGGAAAAGGCCTTCTGCAGCACACGGATGTGCGCTGCGGATAACTTATGACTTTCAACAGCTTTGAACTTCGCAGCATACAATGCGCGCTGCGGATAGCATAAATGTGTGCTGCGAAAAGTCAAATTTGTTATAGTGAATTATCTTTGGACTTGACATACTCGATTGCATAACTCCATTCGAAATCAACTGCCTATTGGTATTGTGCCTTCGATGTATATGTCATGACTTACCATTATACATACTACTCTGTGCTCTTCCAATCGCCGATTGACTATCACAGTATATAAGTACAGCGGACACAGGTTTCGTCTAGCTCAAAATATCTTCTAAGAAATTTCGCAGTCATTCAACTTCTTCAGCTGCTTTATCTAGTGCTATAAACTCAGATTCCATAATTGATCGAGCAATGCAGGTTTGCTTAGTGGGCTTCCATGATACCGCTCACCCACCTATTGTGAATACATATCCACTAGTAGATTTGGAATCTTTTATATCTTATATCTAATTAGTATCACAGTATCCCTCTAAAACAGCGGGATATCTTCCGTAATGTAATTCGTAGTTCATAAAATATTTCAAATATATCTAAGAACTTGCATCAGTGCTTTACAAAGGGTGTCGTTTGGATAACTCGTAAATGACTCAGCTTGTTGACCGCACAGACAATATTCAGATATGTATAGTTTGTGAGATACATCAAGCTACCTATTATCCAAGAATATTCCAATTACGATATGGGCTCACCATGGTTTTTCGCTAAATGTTAACTTAGATCCATCGGTGTTTTCATTGTAGTGAGATCGTACGCATTGAACATTTTCAATACCGACTCCACATAGTGGGATTGTGTCAGAACTATTCCATCAGATGTCTTGAAAATTTTAATTCCCAATATAACATCTACTCGACCCATATTTTTCATATTGAAATTGTTGGTCAACATTCTCTTTGTACTCATGATTACTACTCATTATAAGCATGTTATCTACGTATAAACAGACGATTACATGACCTTCAGGTGTGGTTTTGACATAAATGCATTTGTCACATTCATTTATTTTGAATTAGTTTAACAGTATTATTTTGTCAATTTTTTTATGCCATTGTTTAGGCGCTTGTTTAAGTCCGAATAACGACTTAACAAGTAGACACACCTTTTCCTCTTTTCCAGGAGCTACATACCCCTTGGGTTGCTCCATATAGATTTCTTCTTCCAACTCACCATTTAAGAACGCAATCATAACATCCATTTGATATATTTCCAGGTCATACAGTGTTGCGATGGCTATCAGCACTCATATGGACGTAATCCTTATCACAGTTAAGTAGGTATCGAAGTAGTCAAAGTCTTCCTTTTATATGAACCCTTTAGCTACAAGTCTGGCCTTATACTTATCAATTGATCCATCAGCATTATACTTGCGTTTTAATATACACTTACAACCTAATGGCTTAGTACCAGAAGGTGTTGGTGCAATCGACCCAAGGTTGATTGGGTAGATCAAGGGTTTTGGTGTGTGAGTCAATATAATTAAGTTAGGTTTTCATGTTGATTTGATATGTGTGCTTGAGTCGTACATGACTTGGTGAATCACACATGGGGAGTAACGGATTGTAGCATCTGAGGGACGAGAGCCAAGGGAAGAGGACTTCAAGGGCGAGCCGAGGATGTAGACTTCAAAGGCATACGCGATGGATGGCATGGAAGCAAGCCGCGGGCTTGTGTGCGCATCCAAGGGGCGAGAGCCGAAGGAAGAGAACTTCAAGGGGCAAGCCGAGGAAGTGGACTTCAAGGCATACGTGAAGGATGAACTTTGGAGTGAGTTTGGGTGAGCTTGTAAGCTGAGCAGTTGGCTGGCAAAGGAAGTAGTCAACTGCCAGCGTCAAGTGGAAACTCACAGAAAGATCAGTCGACTGGTCCAGACACTAGTTGACTGGTTTGCTCAAAAATAGAGCTGTTAGGCTAGTCGTTGGCTGGGCATCAGTCGACTGACCTTGGGGGCAGTCGACTGGTGTCGAGGCTGAGCTATTTGGATAACAACTCTCTTCTCTATTTAGGGGGAGGCTTTGGGGCATGAATAGATTACGATTTTTTATTGCAAAATCCTTTTCTAAGTGCCCAAAGCTTCCATAGCCTATTCTCTTCCTCATACTCTAAATCTCATCTTGTAAAAGAGGAAGTGAGCATCTTGTGAGGGTTTCTCCACCTTCAAGGAGAAGATCATAGTGAAGCTTGATTGTGTGTTGTGGATCCTTGGATTAGTCACTTCTAGGAGGTGGATACCAAGTAAATCAAGGGAGTTAGCATTGCTTTCATTGCTAATTTATTTTGTCTATTATTGTTTTGTGCTTTAGCTAACATTCTTGTAGACAAAATCAAAGAGATGCTATTCACCCCTAGCCAAACGCCAAGGTCCTAACAAGTGGCATCAGAGCAAGGTTCATTTCGAGAGAACTCACCGTCAACCGGAACATCATGATGGCGTTTCAAGAGGGATATAGCACCGCACGACCACCATTCTTCGATGGCAATGACTTTGCGTATTGGAAAGGTAGAATGGAATACTATTTAATGAATGATATTGAAAATTGGTTTAGTGTTGTAGATGGCTTTAAGATGCCAAAGGATGAGAGGGGAGAACCTCTTCCTACCAAGAATTGGACAAAAGAAATAATGAAGAAGGCTCAAGCAAAAGCAAAGGCCACAACAACTCTACAATGTGGCCTTTCAAAGGAGCAATTGAACAAAGTTAGATCATTCACGTCCGCCAAAGAGCTTTGGGAAAAGCTTATTGAGTTAAATGAGGGATCAAATGAATCAAGTAGAGCCAAGAAGGACCTCTTGGTGGCTCAACTTCAATCCCTCACCACGAAGACAAATGAAACCGTGAGTCAATTGCATGGTAGATTTTAAGAAATCGTTAATGAGCTTCATGTGAAAGGTGAGAAAATTGAGAATAGGGATCTAGTAAGGTATGTGCTTTAATCTTTCTCTAAACCCACTTTATGGGCCTCAATGGTTGATGCTTATAAAGTCTCTAGGGATCTTTCTTTAGTAAAACTTGATGATTTATTTTATGATTTGAACTTCATGAACAAGCTAATGTGTCTACCAAAGAAAAAAGTATAGCTATTATTGTCGAAAAAGTGAGGAAGAAGAAGAAGGACAAGAAGAAGGTCTCATGCTCATCATCCAATTCGGAAGAATCAAGCGCCTCAATAGATAGTGACCAAGAGGTGTATATGTTAAGAAAGATAAGGAAAACATTTAAAAGTTTTTCTTGTAACAAATCTCATGGTAGAAAAAATTCAAGAAGTAAAAGTAGGACAAGAAAGATCAAATGCTATAATTGTCATGAAGGGCACATATGAGAAGAAGGAAGAAAAGAAGAAAACAAAAGAAAAAAGCAAGAAGGTTAAAAACTTAAAGGCGACATGGGATGATCCTTCATCATCGGAAGAAGAAGAACACCACGTATCTCATTTTGCTCTAATGAGAATTGAAGACATAGCATCCACATCATCCGAAGATGAAGAAGGGAGCTCAAGTGAAGGGGGAGGATATTCTTCGGATTCGGACGTCTCGGAAAGTGAGGTATACAAACTATCCACTACTACTCTTATAAAAATTATTTCTAGCACTAATGATGATTTGTTTAAAGCTATAAAGAAAATTAAGTGTTTGAAAAATGAAATTTGCATGTTAAAGGAAAAATTAGAATCTATGGCAATTAAGGACAATATACATGGTTCTTCTTCTAGTTCTAGCTCAAATGATTCATCTTTAAAAAAAGAAAATAGGGAATTAAGGGAAAAGGTAGATAGGATCTTACCAAAGCCCTTAGAAAATTTGAAATTGGCTCAAAACCCCTAGATATAATCATCGAGAACTAAAGGGCAAGTTTTAAGAAAGAGGGGTTAGAGTTTGGAAAATCTAGCAATGGAAAAGTCTATCTTTGTTTACTTGCTAGAGGACAAGCAAAAACTAAGACCCTAAGTAAGAAATGGATTCCTAAGGAGTACTTGGTCAATCCAATTAGGAAACACTTCTATTGGGTGTCAAAGTCAATCCTCAAAGGTTAGAGGATTTGGGTTGAGTCAGCCATGTTGTAAAATTTCAAATTTTTGAAATTTGGTTGACTTGAGACATTAAGAGGGAGCATTTTAGCCCAAATAGAAATTCTTGATTAAGTGGGCTAAATAGGATGTACCTTAGATACATCTCATATTGCCTTAATTTATGATTATATTTATGCATATGAGATGTTAGGATGATACAAATGATTCACTTATGCTTGTGGCATTTTAATGAATTATTGGATGTATCACATTAGTGATAATAGACCAACTATGGGGAAAGCAAATATTTAATTAATGGGCATCTTGCCCATAGATCATAGTTGTACATTTAAAATGATTTGAAAACATTTCTGTGTTTTACTTGTTATGACATAGGGTTGTAAAATGTTGCAACTTGGATGGCTAGAGAGGGGGGTGGTGAATGTAGCCAAACACAAAACTTCTTTCGCTTTTAGGATTTCTGCACTTGAATGTTAGTAGCAACAGCGGAAGCAAGAACAAAACATATAAATGCAGAAATGGAAAGCAAACTACAAACGCTAACAAGGGTCGTTTATAAGGTTCGGGGATAACTTGCCCCTACTCATTGGCGTGCCCTTAAGGTGGGCTAGCCCTTGATCGTCGGCAGATCAAGCCCCGGAAAATCCGGATAGAATGCAACCTCCTTCTCGGTGGAGTAACCTCTCCACAGCGTTTCAATATGAATGAAGTATTAAGTACAGGAAACACAAGAAGAAGCCTTACTGAACACTTAGAACCGCAAGAACACAAGCAAACTTCTCACCGAGCTCCACTCAGCACAGATCTCACGCAAGAACTCCCTTCTTCGTGTCTTCTTGCTGATGGACTCGCCAAGCTTCTTGTTTCTTCTTCTCAAGTGCTCAAGTAACAGTAGGTTGCTTCAAGATTCAGAGTGATGCTCAACAGATCAGAGTTGTCGCAAGAGCAGAACAAGAGATGTCGCAAGAAGTCTACAGCTCTTTCTCCACTCCTTGGTTTATCCTGCTTCCATTGCCAAGTCACACGCTCCTCTGCAGCAACTCCCAGCTGCTCACCTGTAGCAGCCAGCTACCTCTGACCTCCTCTAGACTCACTGAAACCCCTCCAGTCGATCCCCAGGTCATCAGCTCCTCAACCACTGCAGCTCGCGCCAGAGGATGTTACAACCTGCGGAAACAAATGGACAAACCTACTGTAGCGAAAACCTTCGTTTGACTTCTTGTGGATGATCTCTAAGTCACCTGCACACTTAGCAGCACATTAGAGCAGCAAATCAATAGAAGATCAAGGTATCAGAACATATCAATGGTGTATCAGTGGAGATCAGAACGTGATCAGAGCTTTGACAGCGCTTTTGAATTAAAGCTGTCAGCTACTGATCGGTCATCGGACCGATCCACAGCTTTAATGGGATTCCCAGCTTTCGCAGCCACAAGGGCCTGATCGGTCACTAGACCGATCAGGCTGTGCCCTGATCGGTCTGCAGACCGATCAGGAGGCTCTCTGGCCGATCAGGCTCTAGCCTGATCGGTCATAAGACAGAGTCCGCGACACTTGATCGTTCACCAGAACGATCAGAACAGTATCCCAGATCGGTCACCAGACTGATCAGGAGCTGGTCAGTAAAGTTCCCAAAATCCACTGTATGCTCCCTGATCGGTCACCAGACCGATCAGGAGCTGAACAGGAAGTGAACTCTATGCTCCTTGATCGGTCACTAGACCGATCAGGAACCGAGCAGTAAGTGAACTCTATGCTCCCTAATCGGTCACGAGACCGATCAAGAGCCGAGCAGTAAGTTCCCAAACTCATTGTATGCTTCCTGATCGGTCACCAGACTGATCAGTCATAGCTGGATCAGTCACCAGACCGATCCACGAGGGAACTCCGTGCCAAACTCCTTGATCGGTCACCGGACCGATCTAGGAAGAGCCAAACCCACTCTAAGACACGAGAACAAGCCTCCAACCCTTCTCTGACTCGTGCTTGGTCCCTCGGACCAAGACTCCATGCCCAGCTTCACTCACCGGGACTTCAGTCAACCTGGCTTCACTCACCAGGACCCGGCTTCACTCACCGGGATTTCAGTCAACCTGGCTTCACTCACCAGGACCCAGCTTCACTCACCGGGATTTCCAATCACCTAACCCTCAAAGTTAGGAATTTCCACACCTAGCCCTCCAAGCTAAGACTTTTTCACACCTAACCCTCCGAGTTAGGATTTCATCCACCTAGCCCTCCAGCTAGGACTTTTCCACATCTAACCCTCCAAGTTAGGATTTCATCCACCTAGCACTCCAAGCTAGGACTTTTCCACACCTAACCCTCCAAGTTAGGATTTCATCCACCTAGCCCTCCAAGCCAGGCTTTCATCAAACCTAGTCCCACTAGGTATTCCTAGTCCACGTCCAAGACTTAATCATAATCATTTCATCAACCTAAACTAATATCGGTGTCAACGCCAAAACAACAATCAGGGTCAGACTGCATCAACAATCTCCCCCTTTTTGTTGTTTGACAACCCGATTTTAAGTTTAGGGATTTGAAATCAATAGTTGCAAATTCCACACTCATAGTAGAATCAGGATTCTCCCCCTACAATAATTAAGCTTGTAATCGTCCTAAACTTAACAACCATACTCTCCCCCTTTGTCAAACACCGAAAAGGGTCTAGAGGGGTTGTGAAGTTTAACCATACTCCCCCTCAATCCTAGGGGTTTCCCAAAACAAGATAAGATTTGATTTGAAGGCATATGAACCCATATGACAAATATAAGGCATGGCAAAATAATCATATGCATCATATGAACATGGAGTAAGAATAAGCATAGCAATGCATAGTATAGCAAGGCATACATGATGATAGCAGTCATATGAACAATCATATAAACTAACAATAAGCATAATATAGTAAGTCAAACATGAAAATCAGTCATAGCGTCAGATGCATCACATAGCATCAAAGTCAAGTCGAACACAGCACAAAGCCATAAAAGTCAAATCATAGGCATACAGCCATAAAGTCATGCAATCCAAACAGTCAAATAGTCAAGTCACAGGCAGAGGCATAGTACATCCATAGTCAATCGTCGGCCGGGGGGTCAGCCTGCATAAGGTCATCAATCGTGTCATCATCAGGTACGAAGGACCCTGGGGCAGTACTGCCGGAGGGTGCAGCTCCAGTAGATGAAGGCTGGAGTGGACCCCAGAGACGTCAGACTCGATCGTCAGCAGTCTGTGGTCGAAAACCTGAAACCCAGACCGAACCTCCTCTCGCAAGAGCTCGCTCAAATGAAGATCATGTTGGATGGTCTGATCAAGCTCTGAAATCTGCCAGCGCAGGTCTGGATCTAGCTCATAATCATAATCCGCTGCTAGTATGGGCGCCTCCTGCTGAGCAACAGCATCTGTCGGTGCCTGAATGTGTGCGCCCCTGGGTAGCTCTCCAAGACCCCGCCCATCCTTCCACACAATAGCCCGATCGTGATCTCTGATGATGATGCCAGACTTGGCACATGCCCGCCTGCCAAGTCGACAATCCTATCTAACCATGGGCACTGTCCTACCCTTGGTTACATCAATACCTACTGACATAAGCCAGTCAGTGATGACGTGACCAAACGGCATATACACAGTGCGATGACTGGACTCTCGATAGGAAATGATCGACTGAAAAATGCTCTCCATAATGTCAAAGTCAAGATGGTGATGCATGCCATAGAGCATCAAGCAGTGGTAAGGTCGGATCTCAGTTAAGGGTTTTGAGGTGATCGGCAAAATGCAGTTGGTGATTATCTTGAACAGAACATAATCAGTAGGGGAAAGACAGAGGGCTGCAAAGGTCGGAAAGTCAGGCCCTAACTCATCAAGGTTGGCTGGTCGAGGATGGCCAAAGAAGTGCTGATATATGTCATCGGGGGTGACGTCCGCAAATGGAGGCAATAAGGGGTCAGGAAGCTCTGGGTAGATAGAATAAAAGTTCAGCGATCGACGAGCGCCAAGATACTCTGCCAATATGTAATAGGAAAAATCAAGGTTCCTCTTCGCTACCCGGGTCGTGAATTCAAAACCTCCTTGAGGTCCTTATTGCAAGTTATTGTAGAATTCGGACACGAGATCATAGTTGATTGTCCGCTCAAGGGAAAGGAGAAAGCCGAGGTTGTAGAAGGTAATCACTTCCACAATGGAGGGACAATGCTCAGTCAGGAAAGGTCCATTAATGGACCTACAAGGAAGCAACTTGAAGGTCTGGGACTGAAATGCTTGCTCACAAGCAGCGTTAGGGAAACGGAAACTCGAAGAAGGTTGAGGCCTTCGAGAAGGGGCAAATGATGAAGGGCCTTTGCCCTTGGAGGACCCGTCAGCGGGTTCCTTGCCCTTAGTTGATTTTCTAACGGATGGAATAAGAGTGCAAGTCAATCAAAATAATGATCACAAGATCAAGACACAGAATTTGATTTAATCAGTAGGGTAAGATCATGATAAGGTCACGGTATAAAAATGGGATCGATTAAATCGTGATACAATGAATTGATCAATCACAGTGAAGATCATGGCAATAACGAAGTCATGACAGAAAAACAAGTGAATACACACAAACGATCATGTAAGATTTGGTCAAGAATCATATGATAGACAGATTTGATCATATGGGTAAGATACACACACGACACACACCAAAAGAAAACCCTAAAATCAACCATCAAGGTTCACCAAATATTACGATATTTGAAGTAATCAACAAGATGAAAGTAGGAGACCCTTACTTAGGTGCCATTGTTGAGTTGGTTGTGAGAAACCACCCGGTTGAGTTGCGCAGAAAATCGCACACGCACAAGTGATGCTTCGCGAGAAAGAACAGAGGAACTCCCAGCAGCGCAGAAGAGAAACAACCCCACGCACAGCAGGGAGAAGATCGCTAGAAGCCACGCGCAGAAGGAAGGATCACAGGGAGAAATCACGCACAGCAAGTAGATCGCACGCGCAAGAGGAGAGTTTCGGCGCTAGGGTTCGGAGATGTAAGGTTTAAGAGGAAGTTAATAGGTTGGTGGATCGGTCCACCAACTGCAATTTAATGTGATCAAACGGATCACCGTTCGATCTGGGAGCGCCCAGACCGATGAGGCTCCAGCCTGATCAGACTGGCTTAGTCCTGATCGGTCGGACGACCGATCAGGCAGACTCCTGATCAATCGGCTGATCGATCAGGCTGCGGACAGTATGTTCGGGAGGTTTTCTGTGAGCCTCCTGATCGGTCTGTGGACCGATCACCAGAGGAGGCCAGATCGGTCTGGGGACCGATCCAGGCCAACACAGAGAGATTGCAGAGGCGTATCGCAATTCGGCTGGATCGGTCAGTTGGACCGATCAGACATACTCCTGATCGGTCCGGTGACCGATCAGGTATCAGGATTATTTCTGATATGATCTGAAATTTCAGATTCAGACTCCCTATCGATTTCTGATAAGATCTAATGAAAATTATCGATCTTGGAAGTGATCCCTTGACTATAATTGATCCTTTAAGAAGGATCAAAGGTCCTTATGGGTCTAACAAATCAATTTGCTCCACCAAAGTGAAGGCAAACTCAAACACAAACATTCAATCAATTTTCACCCAAGTTTGTATCAAATTCAAGTCTCCAATCAAGTTTTCTTGATTGGAATGTCCAAGTATGATCATGGAGCCAAGTACACATATGTTATGCATTGGTTTTCCCCATACTTGGTCACCGTAGTGATTATTGTCTCGTCAACCTAATTTCTCAAGGGATGCATTGGCATTTTGAGCAATTAGGTTGATCCTAGCATCTCACCCCATATCTAGCAAACAAAAACGTTTTGTTGAATCTTATAGTTTATGTGAGATGCCCCCAAGTTACCCAATTGTTCCCAACAATTTGAATTGATCATGAAGGGTTTTGAATGCTTTTTAATCCTATGAAGCGCGACACATTCCCAATTCCCTTCTTAAGAAACTAAATTCATTCTTGGGGAGTGGTTTAGTGAAAATGTCCGCTAGATTCGATTTGGACTCTACATGTGAGAGTACAATATCTCCTCTAGCAACATGATCCCTAATGAAGTGGTGACGCACTTCAATATGCTTGGTCCTAGAATGATGGACTAGATTCTTTGTTAAGTTGATTGTGCTTATGTTGTCACACAACACTTGCACACCCTTGTAAGTCAATCCATAGTCCTCTAATGTATGAATCATCCACAACAATTGTGATACACTCTCTCCCATGGCGATATATTCTGCCTCGGTCATGGAGAGAGCAACACAATGTTGTTTTCGACTTGACCAACTAACTAGAGATGAACCTAAGAATTGGCAAACCCCACTTGTGCTTTTCCGATCCAGCATAGTCGGAATCGGTATAGCCAATTAGGTCAAATGACTCGGTCCGGGGGTACCAAAAACCAACTCCAATTGTGCCCTTAAGGTATCACAAAATTTGTTTAACAGCAATTAAATGAGATTCCTTGGCACAGACTTGATACCTAGTGCACATACCCACAGCAAAAAGTATATCAGGTCGACTAGCTGTGAGGTATAACAAACTACCTATCATGCTACGATATTGAGTTAGGTCAACAGGTTTACCACTCTCATCATTGTCTAATCTTGTGTTTGTTGCCATGGGAGTGGTATCTTCCTTCTAATCACTCATGTTAAATTTTTGGAGCATCTCTTGTGTGTACTTTGATTGGTGCACATGGATTCCGTCTTGAGTTTGTTTGATTTCGAGTCCAAGGAAGAAAGTCAATTCTCCTACTAGACTCATCTCAAATTCACTTTCCATGTGTCCAATAAATTCATTCAAATAGCCCTTATTGTTTGAGCCACAAATTATGTCATCGACATACACTTGGGCTACAAATATATTGTCACAATCTCTCCGTAGAAATAGTATAGGGTCTATTTGTCCTCTCACAAAACCTTTTTCAATGAGGAATGTCGATAACCACTCATACCAAGCTCGGGGTGCTTGTTTAAGGCCGTAGAGTGTCTTCTTGAGCTTGAACACGTGGTTTGGGAATTCGATACTCTCAAACCCCGGAGGTTGTTCGACATAGACCTCTTCTCTTATTAAACCATTTAGAAAAGCCGATTTGACATCCATTTGATATAGCTTGAAACCATGATGTTGATGCAGGAGGGGATCCAAAATAATTTTCAGATTTATATATTTAGGGTTTTTTTAAAATTGGTTATATATTTTTATTTAGTTTGTTCCTAAATCTTAGGAAACCAAGTCTTGTTGGTTTTTTTAATTGGTTATATATTTTTGTTTAATTTGTTCCTAAATTTTAGGAAACAAATTTTGTTGGTTAAATTTGTTCCTAAATTTTAGGAGAATAAGTCTGGTTTGTTTAGAGTTTTTTTAGGGATATGAGTGTTATATAAACTCATGCGTAGATGATGTTTAGGACAAGTTGTTTAGATATTGAATCAATTTGCTTTGCTTAAGTCACGTTACGGCTATATATCTATTTTTCTCTTCTCGCTCTTATTTTTCTCAATAAGGTTTAAGCCCAGTTTTGGCTACTCCTTATCTCGTTATTACTTTCTTATTCTTTTCTTGTAAATCCCTCTGAAACTTCTCGCCCCAGAATAATCTATATTTTGCCCGGCGTCAGTTGGTATCAGAGCTCATTAAGATCCAATGGAGGGTCATCGTGGATGTGGTCGTGGTCGCAACAGGCAGGTTCCGACTGAGGAATCCCAGCACCGTGATCGTAGTATCCAAGATATAATGATGATTGAGGATTTGCAGAAGCAAGTTGCGGAATTAACCCAGCATTTGGCAGCGCGGGATCTTGAAGATCATGAAATCTCTGATGGTAACTCTGAGTCTCCTTTCGAGAACCCGTATCATCGTCGTGCTACATATCAGAAACACCATGGTCGAGAGGAACGATTTGGGGACTTTGGTTTCCGAGTGGATCTTCCTGATTTTTTGGCACATTACAAGCGGAAGGCTTCGTTGATTTGACCAACGAAGTAGAAAGGATTTTTGAATATAAAGAAGTACCTGATCACATCAAAGTAAAGTTGGTCGTTATCTAGTTAAAAGGTCGAGCTTCAGCATGGTGGGAGCAACTTCGACGATCACGGGAGAGATAAGGTAAATCCAAAATCACTGATTGGGAAAAAATGAAGAAACTAATGAGAACACAATTTCTTCCCTTCGGCTACACTCAAACATTGTATCAATGACTCCATACCTTGAGGCAAGGAGCTAGAACCGTTGACGACTATACAGAGGAATTCTATCAGCTTATTGCTCGGAATGATTTATCAGAGACTGAGGAGCAGATGGTAGCGCGATATTTAGGGGGATTACGTCAACCCTTACAAGACACCCTGAGCCTTCACTCACTCTGGACCATTTCGGAGGCCTATCAGCGAGCCTTGACAGTTGAAAAACAACTAAACCGAAGACCGACGACTAGGAGCGATCAAAATAATCAAGTTGTTCGCCCTCAAGAGCCGCACCCTTCTCAGCAGCCACCACAAGGTAACCCTAAGACCACTATCAAGTGTTTTCGATGTGGTGAACAGGGGCATCGAGCTTCGGAGTGTAAAAGATTCCCAGATCAAAAAAACAAAACTCTGCTAGTTGAGGAAGACATAGAGGATGAACTCGAACAGATTGATGAGCCGATTTATGATGACTATATTGATGACGAGGTTCTTTATGGCGATGGTCATGAGACTCTCATTGTACGCAAGATCGTACTGATCCCTAAGGAAGAATCTAAAGATGATTGGCTGAGAACCAACATTTTTCACACGACGTGCACGGTTGCAGACAAAGTTTGTAAGATGATCATTGATAGTGGAAGCTGTGAAAATATTGTATCCGAACAAGCTGTTCAAAAGCTACAGTTGAAGACAGATCGTCATCCAAAACCCTACAAGTTATCATGGCTAAGTAAAGGAAGTGAGGTAACCGTAGATAGGAGGTGTCTTTTATCTTTTTCTATTGGCAGCAAGTATTATGATCAAATATGGTGTGATGTTGTATCAATGGACATATGTCACATATTGTTGGGACGACCATGGCAATATGATCGCAGCGTCATTCATGATGGGCGGAAGAACACATACACCCTCAGCATCAAAGGGAGAAACATAGTATTGGCTCCCCGACGAGAAAGAACTCTTTCAAATTTGGTAACCAATAATTCTATACTACTTTCTATGTCCAGATTTTTGAATGAGATAAAGCACAGAGATGTAGTCTATGCTTTGCTTCCTTTCGAAAGCAATGTAATGGACCTAGACTCGGATCTACCAGCTGAAGTGCAACAACTCTTATCAGACTTCGCTGAGTTGATGGTCGAAGACCTTCCTCCAGGATTATCCCATGCCCCCAGCACATTCATGAGATTCATGCATCAAGTCTTGCGGCCTTTCCTGGGAAGATTCGTAGTTGTATACTTTGACGACATCCTTATTTATAGTCCGACGAGGGCTTTACACCTTGATCACCTCCGAACTGTTTTTGAGAAGCTAAAGGCGGAATCCTTGTTCGTCAACAAAAGGAAGTGTTCTTTTTTCACGACTACAGTTTCTTTTCTTGGATTTATAGTTTCTACTGAGGGTGTCCGTGCAGATCCATCAAAGATAGAGGCAATCTTAGAGTGGCCACAACCAAAAACCATTCATGACGTGCAATGTTTCCATGGATTGGCCTCTTTCTATCGCCGGTTCATTCAGAACTTTAGTACCTTAATTGCTCCTATAATGGAGTGCCTCAAGGAGTGTGAATTCAAGTGGAGTAAAGCAGCTATGACTAGTTTTCAGCTGGTGGAACAAAAGATGACCGAAGCACCTGTTCTAGCACTTCCAGATTTCGACAAACTGTTCGAAGTAAACTGTGACGCATCTAGCATTGGCATTGGTAGTGTTCTAAGTCAATCAGGATGCCCTATTACCTTCTTCAGTGAGAAACTATTTGGTGCAAAGAAAAATTATTCTACCTATGACCTGGAATTCTATGCTATTGTGCAATCCTTAAAGCATTGGCGTCATTATCTCGTGCAGAAAGAATTTATCTTATTCACAGATCATGAGGCTTTGAAGTACATCAACGGTCAACATAAGTTAAGTAGTCGACACGCTATGTGGGTAAATTACTTGCAGGAGTTCACCTTTACACTACAACATCAATCAGGGAGACGCCGAACTCGAGGACGAGTTCTCTCCAACTCCGGGAGACTGATGCAGGAGAGGATCCAAAATAATTTTCAGATTTGTATATTTAGGGGTTTTTTTAAATTGGTTATATATTTTTATTTAGTTTGTTCCTAAATCTTAGGAAACCAAGTCTTGTTGGGTTTTTTTTAATTGGTTATATATTTTTGTTTAGTTTGTTCCTAAATTTTAGGAAACAAATTTTGTTGGTTAAATTTGTTCCTAAATTTTAGGAGAATAAGTCTGGTTTGTTTAGAGTTTTTTTAGGGATATGAGTGCTATATAAACTCATGCTTAGATGATGTTTAGGACAAGTTGTTTATATATTGAATCAATTTGCTTCACTTAAGCCACGTTACGGCTATATCTCAATTTTTCTCTTCTCGCTCTTATTTTTCTCAATAAGGTTTAAGCCCAGTTTTGGCTACTCCTTATCTCATTATTACTTTCTTATTCTTTTCTCGTAAATCCCTCTAAAACTTCTCGCCCCAGAATAATCTATATTCTGCCCGGCGTCAGATGTGATGCAAATGCAAGCATCAATCGGATGGATTCTAATCGTGGCACGGGAGCATAGGTCTCATCGTAATCAAGGCCTTCAACTTGACTGTAGCCCTTGGCTACTAAGCGTGCCTTGTTTCTTATGATTTCTCCCTTATGGTTCAATTTATTTTTGAAGCCATTTGGTTCCAATAATGGTGGTCTTCTTAGGTCTAGGGACTAAGTCCCAAACTTGACTTCTTTCGAATTAACCTAGTTCATCTTGTATGGCAATGATCCAATCGGGATCATTTAATGCCTCGTCAATTTTTCTATGTTCAATTTCGGAAATTAGGGCAACTTCATTAGCCTCATTCCTGAAGAATGATCTAGTCCTAACCCCATGATGGATGTCTCCAACAATTTGGTCTTGGGGATGACTAGAGGCTAACCTAGTTGTCCTTGGTGTTGGTGGTGTTTCTTGTATGGTGTCACTAAACACAAGCTCAGCCTCAAGATTCAGCTGATCTATAAGTTGTCTAGGCTCACCGTCATCAGACTCATCGCCACCATCTATAACATTTGACTTTCATCCAAACCCATTTGCCTGAGTTCGAATTGAGCTCCTCCATCATCTTCTGATTGATCATTCACTTTGGGAATTTCTTCTAAACAACATCAGAAGACTCTTCAACCAATCTAGATTTCTTGTTGTAGACTCGATAAGCTTTGCTGACTAGGGAGTACCCGACCAGTATCCCTTCATCAACTTTCGTTGTGAACTTTCCAAGATGGTCCTTGGTGTTTAGAATGAACACCTTACAACCAAACACCCTAAGATGTTTAATCGTAGGTGGTTTTCCAAATCAAAGTTCATGAGGAGTCTTTCCTAGAAATCTGTGAATGAGGACTCGATTTTGCACGTAGCAAGCTGTGTTTACAGCTTCGGCCCACAAGTACCCCAGTAATGAGTACTCATTGAGCATGCTTCGAGTAGCCTCTTGTAGGACTCGGTTCTTCCTCTCTACAACATCATTTTGTTGTGGTGTTCTAGGAGTGGAGAACTCATGCCTATACCCTTTATCTTGACAAAACTCTAAAAATTTTTGATTTTGGAATTCACCTCCATGATCACTCCTTATTGTTTTAATGGTTGATGATTTTTCATTTTCAACTCTTCTACAGAATGAAATAAACACATCTAAAGTTTGATCCTTATACTTTAGAAAATAGGTCCATGTATATCTAGTAAAATCATCAATGATAACAAAACAATATCTACTACCATTCAAGGATATGATTGTACTACAATCAAACAAGTCCATGTGAAGTAAATCCAATGCGGTAGAAGTACTTACAGCGCTTTTACCTTTATGTGCAGATTTTGTTTGCTTACCCATTTGACTTGCATCACAAAGTTTGTCATTTTCATACTTGATGCTTGGTAAGCCACGAACTAGTCCCTTATTGGCCAATTTCCGGATGTTCTTCATGTTCACATGTGCTAGTCTCCGGTGCCAAAGGTTAGACTCATCTTCTCTTGACATGAAACACTTAACAAAAGCATTAGTAGCACTTTTAAAAGAAACTTGATAAATATTATCTACTCTTGTGCCTACTAGTACCGTGTCAAATGTGTCATGTTGTCTAACTAGACATTAACTTGATTTGAAATCAATTGTGTAACCCGCATCACACAATTGACTGACACTTAAGAGATTAAATGTAATCCCCTTAACTAGAAGGACATTCTTAATCCTAAGACATTCGGATATTTGAATGTCTCCTATTCCTACAACCTTAAGACTACCATTGTTACCAAAGGAAATATTACCTCTACTTTTTCTTTGAAATGTAGTGAATAAGGATTTATCACCGGTCATGTGTTTGGATCACCCACTATCAACGAACCATGTTGATAGATGCTCCCCCTCAATCATAACCTACATAATTCGAAAAATAGAAGATTTAGGTACCCAAATCATGGGACCTAAAGCACCTACTAAGCAAGATTTAGGCACCCATGCCTTGACCACCTTCTTTTGAGTCCTAGGGGTATTAAGTGGTCTAACATCAGTCCTAGACATCAAGGAAACAAATGAAGATTCTTTAGGTCGATAACTAATACCGGCCCTATTGTAAACTGCCCTTTGGGCATTCAATATCATATCTAGAGTCTTTGAGCTTGTTGAGAATTTCTCAAGAACACTCTTGAGTCTTTCAACTTCACTCTTCAATGATTTGTTTTCATCCTCTAACATTTCTAAATGTAAATCATCAATATCCTCATCCTTAGAGGATTTCAAATGTTCAACCTCTACTTTCAATGATTTAACATTTGCTTGTCTTTTTCAACAAAACGGTTAAACATGCAATAGTCCTATAGCATTTTTCTAGTTCAGGAGTGATTACCTCTTCATCATCTAAAGATGATGAAGTCGCGTTTGAGGAGTCGGTGGATTCATCACTGCTCTCTTCTCCTTCAATTGCCATGAGTGCCACATGACGTGTACTCTTCTCATCCTTCTCCTCTTCGGATGAACTTGAGGAGGATTCATCCCATGTGGCCTTCAAGGCCTTCTTCTTCTTCTTTGATTTCTCCTCCTTCTTCTTGGATTTCTCCTCCTTCTTCTTTAGCTTTGGGCATTCACTCTTGAAGTGCCCTTTCTTGCTACACTCATAACAAGTAATGTTAGATTTATCAATCTTAACTTCACTAGGGTTACCTTTACCCTTGAAGCGCTGGCTCTTCCTCATCATCCTTCTTACAAAATTTTCCATCTCGGATGAAGAAGACCCGTTTCCATCCTCCTCGGATTCGGACTCGGATGAGGATGAAGATGAAGAGACTTCCTTCTCCTTCTTCTTCTTGGTCTTTTCACCTGCTATAAGGGCAATCCCCTTCTCCTTGGGGTCATTGTTAGCCATCTCATGTAGCTCCATTTCACAAAATAAGTCATCTAGTTTTACAATTGATAAGTCCTTGGAAACTTTGTAGGCATCCACCATGGATGACCACAAAGCATTCCTTGGGAAAGCTTTTAACACATACCTTACAAGGTCGCGGTTCTCGGCCTTTTCGTCAATAGAATGAAGACCGTTGAGGACTTCCTTGAATCTACTATGAAGCTCGCTTACCGTTTCACTCTCCTTCATGGAGAGGTTTTGGAGTTGGTTGAGGAATAAATCCCTCTTGGCGATTCTCGAGTCACGGGTTCCCTCATGAAGTTCAATGAGTTTATTCCACAAATCCTTTGCACTTGTAAAGGGACCAACCTTGATGAGTTGATTCTTGTTCATTCCACATTGCAAAGTCACCACCGCCTTCGCGTCGGCTTCACTTTTCCGAGTTTGCTCAGCCGACCAATGCCAAGATTCCAATTCTTTTCTTTCATCATCCTTTGGAGGGGAGAAACCCTCCTTCACAACGAACCATGTGTTGATGTCCATCTTGAGATAATACTCTATCTTCGATTTTCAATATTGAAAATCTGATCCATCGAAGAAGGGAGGACGGGTAGTACTAAATCCTTCTCTCAAAGCCATTGTCGTTGACTCTCAGATGTTAATCCGCTTAAACAGAGCCCCAAGCTCTGATACCACTTGTTGGAACTTGGATGGCTAGAGAGGGGGGGGGTGAATGTAGCCAGACACGAAACATCTTTCTCTTTTAGGATTTCTGCACTTGAATGTTAGCAGCAACAGCGGAAGCAAGAACAAAACAGAGTATAAATGTAGAAATGGAAAGCAAACTATAAACGCTAACAAGGGTCGTTTACAAGGTTCGGGGATAACTTGCCCCTACTCCTGTAGGACCGGTGTCGTCGATAGAGGGGGGGGGTGAATATCGATCGTGAAAACTTCGTAACTTTCGTTCTAGACTTAGAGTGTTAGCGCAGCGGAAAATAAATAGAACGAAGAAAAACAAAGAAAGAACACAGGTACACAGCGGATTTTTACTTGGTCCCCGAACCCCCAGGGTCAGTACATCCAAGCCCTATGCACGGGAAGGCCCATCCACTATTGGTCTCCTTACCGGACTTTCCGGAGGCGAAGAAACCTGACTTACAGTGCAATATTACAATCAAAATATAATGAAAACTAATTGTAGTATAATTAAAGCAAACCGAATAGAACAAGTTTGAAAACTCGGCCGATCTGGACCTCCGAAGTGCTGCGCACTTCCTCCTGGAGCCTCCCGGTCGTAGAGCCTCGTTTCTAGCGCGTTGCTGTCGGTCAGAATGCTTGGAATGGTTCTTGGAAGTCGTGTCTGAAGCAGAGGGGTCAAGGCCCCTTTTAAAGGCCTCCTGGGGGTGCCCCGGACGCTGGGGGCGCCCCGGAAGACTCGGTCAACCCTTATCTTTGCACTACTTCGCCGCAGGGGATAAGTTCTTTGACCAAGGCACCCCGAACATCCCGGGCACCCTTCTTAGCACTTATCTGCGTTTCTTACACGAAATAGGAAACACAGCTTTTCTTCTTTGGCTGGGGGCGCCCTGGCTGTTGGGGGCGCCCTGGCTGATGAGGGTGCCCTGGCTGATGAGGGCGCCCTGCTTCAAAGGCTGCAACCTGGTTTTTGCTTGCTTTGTCTTCCAATCTTGGCACCTGCAAGATACATAAACACAAAGCATATATACATATAATTTTAGCCTTAAGGACTTGGTTCTGACTTCGGATTTGCACGAAACCCTAGGTCGAACCGGCACAAGTTCCCATCCCCGAGAACTTGCCCTTCACCTACTCCTTTCAGGAGATGGTTGCCACCCAGTTCTTCGGGTGGACTTTTGCTTAGCTTCCGATTACTCCGGATCTCGAGACGCCCGAACCTCGACCCGTCTCTACTCCTGTCCTTAGTCATCGCTCAGCTAAGTTGCTCAGTCCCTTGGACCAAGACTTCATTACCAAGCAGTCCTTCGCCAGGTGCCTAGCAGTCCTTCGCCAGGTCTTCATTCCCTAGCAGTCCTTCGCCAGGTGCCTAGCAGCCCTTCGCTAGGTCTTCTATGCCTAGTAGTCCTTCACTAGGTGCCTAGCAGCCCTTTGCTAGGTCTTCTATGCCTAGTAGTCCTTCACTAGGTGCCTTGCAGCCCTTCGCTAGGTCTTAGGGTTACGATACCTAGCAGCCCTTCGCTAGGTGCCTAACAGTCCTTCGTTAGGTCTTAGAGTTTCAATACCTAGCAGTCCTTCGCTAAGTGCCTAGCAGCCCTTCGCTAGGCCTTAAGGTTACGATACCTAGCAATCCTTCGCTAGGTGCCTAACAGCCCTTCGTTAGGTCTTAGGATTTCGATGCCTAGATTAACTAGGACTTTTCTTCAACTAAGGTTACTTCTCTTTTGCTCCCCTTTGTCTGTTCAATGTATCACTGACTTAAGTATATTGTCAAACATTAAAACACTTAAAGAGGAATATCATTGATGCAACTTGCACCAACAATCTCTCCCTTTTTGATGTTTAACAATAACTTAAGTTAGATTGGTTTAAGGGGCTAACTTACTATCCTTAGGGAAAAATTGACTTTAGTTTTGAACATATTTTTGATCCTCTAGAAAAAATTCTAGAAAAAATAAGCAAAAATTTCTAACTTCTAACTTAAGAGCATACCTCTCCCCCTTTGTCATACATCAAAAAAAAACACAGAAAAATACTTGTACCAACAATGAGAAATTTTGGTTCCTTTTGAAAAATACTTGGTGTAGAAATTTTGAAAGCATTGTATTTTGAATGATATATTGCATTTTTGAAAAAAAAAACTGCATAATTTTGAAAAAGATGTTATTCGCTTTGAAAAATACAAGTACAACATGTAAGTACTTTTGACAGAATTTGTAATTTTTGAAAAATATAAAGTACTTTTTGAAAAATACATAACTTTTGAAAAAATGTTATTTTGGAAGGTATAAGTATTATGTCTATTTTGCAAGTACTAGCTGTTTTTGAAAGAGATGAGACTTTGAGAAATATAAGTAATTTTTGAAACCTAATATTTTACTTGACTAAGTTTCTTTTCCAGTCTGACACAATCCTGGGAAACCTTGTTGACTACAAGGACATTTTCCTAAGTGTCCTGGAAATTTTTCAAGGTCAAGTAAATATTAATAGAATTTTTTAAAAAAATGATAGTACTTTTGAAAGAATATTTGGCTTTGAAAGACATAAGTACTTTTGAAAACATAATATTTGACTTCACTTGGTTAATTTTCCAGTCTGACACTATCCTGGAAACCCTTGTTGGCTACAAGGATATTTTCTTAAGTGTCCTGGAAATTTTCCAACCCAAGTAAATATTATTACAAAATTTCATAAGTTACAGAATGTAAGTTAATTTTGAAAAAAATATAAAAATTTTAAAGTTATAATACTTGATTCGGTTTATCTTCCAGTCTGACACAATCATAGGAAACCTTGTTGACTACAAGGACATTTTTCTAAGTGTCCTGGAGGATTTTTCAAACTCAAGATATTATTTCAAATTGATCAAAATCAGATGAATTTTTGAAAATAAAAATTTTAAAAATTTGATAGTATTTTAAAATAATACTTATGTTTTCAACAGGATTTGAAAATACCGCGCATGAAAACATTTGAAATATTTAATAATTCTTTTAATTTGACCTCCCCCTAAACTTGACTCAGTCCTGGGAAGCTTGTTGACCATAAGTACTCTTCCTCTATGTCTTAAGGGTTGATTCAAATTAATGAAATTATCTAATAATTTCAAAACAATTAGTTAAACAGAATTGTTTCAGAAGTTTGATTTATACTCCCCCTAAAGTTGACACTTCCTAGGAGTCCTTGTAGATTATGAAGTGGACCTTCCTCTGTGTCTTTAGGGTTTATCAAAATCAAACAAGACAGATAAGTTTTACAACATAAACCTTTTTCGAATAAACACAAGTGATAACGATTTAAGGCTCAGTTTTCGAAAAGTATTTTCAAATAATAGTAACTTTTACAGTGTAGTATTCGAAAGCCAAAAAAAAATGAAAATCACTCCCCCTGTATACTATCCCGTTTGACTCTATCTAAGTGTCTTAAGGAACTTTAGTGTTGTCCTAAGAGGCTTGTGTCTAATTGTGTGAGTCAAACAATTTTTGAAAAGATATAATTTTTGAAAAACGTATAATATGTATATTCAATCAGACAAGCATGAATTCCATAAAAACATTATTATGTTGAAATACTATTTTGAAAATATATTTTTAGAAAAATATTCTAATGATTTTGAAAAACAATTTTGAAAAATATTTTTCAATTTATTAGTCCTTAACATCTCACCCATTTTAGATGTATCAATACAATAAGCATGATTGCCTTATAAGTGTACTGTGAGATGCTTGAATCATTTTTCTTTAATTTATTTTTTAATTCTAAGATTTAATTGAAGCTTGTGTTAGATTTGAATTTGACAAGAAGTAACTTGAATTTGAATTTCAAAAATTGGCTTCCAGGTCTTGGCGAGGCACTAGGCCTTCTTTGGCCGTAACCTTATTGGATCATCAACCCTTTCCTTGACAAAGCCTTTCAATGAAATTTTATTTTCAAAATTACTTTTTAAAAAATTCTGGTCTAACTAGTTTGGGTCTTGGATCGGTAGCTTCGGCTAGTTTCACCAGTCTAAAGAGACCAAGTAGAGTATACTTGACCTTATTAGAATTGGCTTCCCTAACGTACTATCATCTCACCTCCACCCAATACTAGGTTGATCAAGTTTCAATTATTCTTTTTCCTATAGCCGTTCTAATATATGCATAAAGTTTAAATATGAATGACATGTCAGATATTAAAAGTAAGTAGCAGATGCATGACATGACAATTATGCATGAGTCAAACAATTCCAAAGTATTTTAATTACGTTTCTAAAGATGTATCAAATTCCCGATTTGATACATGTCGTGTTAACCCGCGAATATGTCAACCCACTTTGACATATTTAATGTTATTAATTTTAATTGTTACAGTTTGGGTAAAATTTTATTTTAGTTTGAGTTTAAGTTATTTAAGATTTTAGTTGGATTCAGGTTAATTAAGAATTAATTGAAGTTAGAAATTAATTGATATTTAATTAATTTAAGTTGAGTTTAATTTTGATTCAATTAAATTTATTTGACTTGAATTAATTTTAAGTTCGAATTAATTTTATTTGAGTTATTTAAGTCAAATTAATTAAGATTTAATTCGAATTAAGTTGAATTAAGATTTAATTTTAATTTAGATTTAATTTGAATTTAATTTGGATTTAATTTGAATTTAATTTGAATTTAATTAGAATTTAATTTGGATTTAATTTGAATTTAATTAATATTTAATTTGGATTTAATTAATATTTAATTTGGATTTAATTTGAATTTAATTTGAATTTAATATGATTTTAATTTGGATTTAATTTGAATTTAATTTGAATTTAATTTGAATTTAATTCGAATTTAACTTGAATTAATTTGAATTTAATAAGATTTAATTCGAATTAAGTTGAATTAAGATTTAATTCAAATTTAATTAGGATTTAATTAAGATTTAATTAAGATTTAATTAAGATTATAATGATTAATTAATAATTGTGGGTTTAAATTTATCATTTTCATTATTTCAAAAATTTCTTCTTCATTTTTATCTTTCTTTTCAAGTTTTTCTAATAATTTTAATTTATTTGAATTTTTTTAATTTTTATTGACTATGGCCTTTATCTTAGAAAATTCTATCTCCTCCTCAAGATTAGGTCTTTCTATATCCTTACAGTAGGTGGAGTAATTTGAGCCACTAATTAAGGTTTTGTAATAATCTTCAATATTTTCTATAATTAAGTTATTATCTAGGATAATTTCATCTTCGAATTTATCTTCAGATATATTTTCAATACTTTCAACATTAAGCTCTAGATTATCTTTAAGATTTTCAGAATTAATTTCTGAATTATCCTTAAGATATTCAAATTTGAATTCGGAATTATCCTTAGGATTAAATTTGTCTGAATTAAAATTATCAGAACAGATTTTATCAGAAAAATTATCAGAATTAATTCTATCAGATAGATTATCAGAATTAATTTTATCAGATAGATTATCAGAATTAATTTTATCATATAAATTATCAGAATTAATTTTATCAGATAAATTATCAGAATTAATTTTATCAGATAAATTATCAGAATTAATTTTATCAAATAGATTATCAGAATTAATTTTATTAATTTCTGAATTGATATTCTGAATTAAACAATTAATTTCTAATATTTTGTTCATATTCACGTTTTGTAATTTAATATGCAAAAAGTTAATTTTACTATGCAGTAAATCTACTTTAACAGAAAAATTAACTACTTTATCACATGGCAGTGCAGGAACTTGTAAAATTTTTGGAACATAAATCTTGTGTACCTTCGTCGGACACTTGTTTTTGTAATGTCCGTATTTCTCACACCTGAAGCATTGCACGTGATCCTTGTTTTTCCGGACTCCTGGCGCTGGTATCTCCTTTGCCGCTGGTGACGAACGATTCTTACGAGTAGGGCACTGATTTTTATAGTGTCCTCTCTCCCTGCACGTGAAACAGATAATATGGAATTTAAAATTGGACATTTTAAAATTAAAATATACCTGATTCACCCCTGGGCTCCCCCTCAATTCATGGCGTCGTTGCTCCGTCGGCGGTTAGTCCGGTGAAGAGCGGCTCGGCTCTGATACCAATTGTAGGACCGGTGCCGTCGATAGAGGGGGGTGAATATCGATCGTGAAAACTTCGTAGAAACATCGTAACTTTCGTTCTAGACTTAGAGTGTTAGCGCAGCGGAAAATAAATAGAACGAAGAAAAACAAAGAAAGAACACAGGTACACAGCGGATTTTTACTTGGTTCCCGACCCCCCAGGGTTAGTACATCCAAGGCCTATGCACGGGAACGCCCGTCCACTATTGGTCTCCTTCCCGGACTTTCCGGAGGTGGAGAAACCCGACTTACAGTGCAATATTACAATCAAAATATAATGAAAACTAATTGTAGTATAATTAAAGCAAACCGAATAGAACAAGTTTGAAAACTCGGTCGATCTGGACCTCCGAAGTGCCGCGCACTTCCTCCTAGAGCCTCCCGGTCGTAGAGCCTCGTTTCTATCGCGTTTCTGTCGGTCAGAATGCTTGGAATGGTTCTTGGAAGTCGTGTCTGAAGCAGAGGGGTCGAGGCCTCTTATAAAGGCCTCTTGGGGGCGCCCCGGACGCTGGGGGCGCCCCGGAAGACTCGGTCAACCCTTATCTTTGCGCTACTTCGCCGCAGGGGATAAGTTCTTTGACCAGGGCGCCCCGAACATCCCGGGCGCCCTTCTTAGCACTTATCTGCGTTTCTGACATGAAATAGGAAACACAGCTTTTCTTCTTTGGCTGGGGCGCCCTGGCTGTTGGGGGCGCCCTGGCTGATGAGGGCGCCCTGGCTGATGAGGGCACCCTGGCTGATGAGGGCGCCCTGCTTCAAAGGCTGCAACCTGGTTTTTGCTTGCTTTGTCTTCCAATCTTGGCACCTGCAAGATACATAAACACAAAACATATATACATATAATTTTAGCCTTAAGGACTTAGTTCTGACTTCGGATTTGCATGAAACCCTAGGTCGAACCGGCACAAGTTCCCATCCCCGAGAACATGCCCTTCACCTACTCCTTTCAGGAGATGGTTGCCACCCAGTCATTCGGGTGGACTTTTGCTTAGCTTCCGATTACTCTGGATCTCGAGACGCCCGAACCCCGACCCGTCTCTACTCCTGTCCTTAGTCATCACTCAGCTAAGTTGCTCAGTCCCTTGGACCAAGACTTCATTACCAAGCAGTCCTTCGCCAGGTGCCTAGCAGTCCTTCGCCAGGTCTTCATTCCCTAGCAGTCCTTCGCCAGGTGCCTAGTAGTCCTTCGCCAGGTACCTAGCAGCCCTTCGCTAGGTCTTCTATGCCTAGTAGTCCTTCACTAGGTGCCTAGCAGCCCTTTGCTAGGTCTTCTATGCCTAGTAGTCCTTCACTAGGTGCCTAGCAGCCCTTCGCTAGGTATTAGGGTTACGATACCTAGCAGCCCTTCGCTAGGTGCCTAACAGCCCTTCGTTAGGTCTTAGAGTTTCAATACCTAGCAGTCCTTCGCTAGGTGCCTAGCAGCCCTTCGCTAGGCCTTAAGGTTACGATACCTAGTAGTCCTTTGCTAGGTGCCTAATAGCCCTTCGTTAGGTCTTAGGGTTTCTATACCTAGATTAACTAGGACTTTTCTTCAGCTAAGGTTACTTCTCTTTTGCTCCCCTTTGTCTGTTCAATGTATCACTGACTTAAGTGTATTGTCAAACATTAAAACACTTAAAGAGGAATATCATTGATGCAACTTGCACCAACAACTCCTTGGCGTGCCCTTAAGGTTGGCGATCCCTTGATCGTTGGCAGATCAAGCCCCGGAAAATCTGTATAGAATGCAACCTCCTTCTCGGTGGAGTAACCTCTCCACAGCGTTTCAAGATGAATGAAGTATTAAGTACAGGAAACACAAGAAGAAGCCTTACTGAACACTTAGAACCGCAAGAACACAAGCAAACTTCTAACCGAGCTCCACTCAGCACAGATCTCACGCAAGAACTCCCTTCTTCGTGTCTTCTTGCTGATGGACTCGCCAAGCTTCTTGTTTCTTCTTCTCAAGTGCTCAAGTAACAGCAGGTTGCTTCATGATTCAGAGTGATGCTCAATAGATCAGAGTTGTCGCAAGAGCAGAACAAGAGATGTCGCAAGAAGTCTACAGCTCTTTCTCCACTCCTTGGCTTATCCTGCTTCCATCGCCAAGTCACACGCTCCTCTGCAGCAACTCCCAGCTGCTCACTTGTAGCAGCTAGCTACCTCTGACCTCCTCTGGACTCACTAAAACCCCTCCAGTCGAGCCCCTGGTCATCCGCTCCTCAGCCACTACAGCTCGCGCCAGAGGACGTTGCAACCTGCGGATACAAACGGACAAACCTACTGTAGCGAAAACCTTCGTTTGACTTCCCTTGGATGATCTCTAAGTCACCTGCACACTTAGCAGCACATTAGAGTGGCAAATCAATAGAAGATCAAGGTATCAGAACATATCAGTGGTGTATCAGTGGAGATCAGAACGTGATCAGAGCTCTGACAGCGCTTTTGAATTAAAGCTGTCAGCTACTGATCGGTCACCGGACCGATCCATAGCTTTGCTGGGATTCTCAACTTTCGCAGCCACAAGGGTCTGATCGGTCACTAGACTGATCAGGGTGTGCCCTGATCAGTCTGCAGACTGATCAGGAAGCTCTCTGACCGATCAGGCTCCAGCCTGATCGGTCATAAGACGGAGTCTGTGACACTTGATCGTTCACCAGAACGATCAGAACAGTATCCCAGATCGGTCACCAGACCGATCAGGAGCCGGTCAGTAAGGTTCCCAAAACCCACTGTATGCTCCCTGATTGGTCACTAGACCGATCAGGAGCTGAGCAGGAAGTGAACTCTATGCTCCCTGATCGGTCACCAGACCAATCAGAAGCCGAGCAGTAAGTGAAGTCTATGCTCCCTGATCGGTCACCAGACCGATCAGGAGCCGAGCAGTAAGTTTTCAAACTCACTGTATACTTCCTGATCGATCACCAGACCGATCAGTCATAGCTGGATCGGTCACCAGACCAATCCACGAGGGAACTCCGTGCCAAACTCCCTGATCGGTCACCGGACCGATCCAGGCAGAGCCAAACCCACTCTAAGTCACGAGAACAAGCCTCCATCCCTTCTCTGACTCATGCTTGGTCCCTCGGACCAAGACTCCATGCCTAGCTTCACTCACCGGGACTTCAGTCAACCTGCTTCACTCACCAGGACCCGGCTTCACTCACCGGGATTTCAGTCAACCTGGCATCACTCACCAGGACCCGGCTTCACTCACCGGTATTTCCAATCACCTAACCCTCCGAGTTTGGAATTTCCACACCTAGTCCTCCAAGCTAGGACTTTTCCACACCTAACCCTCCAAGTTAGGATTTCATCCACCTAGCCCTCCAAGCTAGGACTTTTCCACACCTAACCCTCCAAGTTAGGATTTCATCCACCTAACCCTCCAAGCTAGGACTTTTCCACACCTAACCCTCCAAGTTAGGATTTCATCCACCTAGCCCTCCAAGCTAGGACCTAACCCTCCAAGCCAGGCTTTCATCAAACCTAATCCCACTAGGTATTCCTAGTCCACAACCAGGACTTAATCATAATCATTTCATCAACCTAAACTAAAATCGGTATCAACACCAAAACAACAATCAGGGTCAGATTGCATCAATATAAAACACATGATTTCAAAACTAGGATGTATGGTTAATACAAAATTGAGTGTTTCAAGGAATTTGAGTTTTGGATAAAAAGTCAAACATATTTGAATTTTTCATGAAAATATATTTTTCTCTGTTAGAAAACATCACAAGAAATATGTTTGCAAAATTTCAAATTTTTTTGAATTTTATGAAAATTTTTATGCATTTCTGAATTTTAGCTCAAAAGGCTGAAATTTCAAACTGATAGGTATCAGTCGACTAGTACAAAGATCAGTCGACTGAACATTCTGTGACTTGGCAATTTGCTAAGGTCAGTCGACTGATAACTAATTAGTCGACTAGTACTTGTATTTTCTGATTTCTGAGAATTTTCAGGAAATGAAAGGTGTCCCTAAATGATACCAAAGGGTAATATTGCTTGGGGCAATCTTTTTGATGGTGTCAAAGGAGGAAAATGAAAGATTTAAGTTAGATTGTAACTTACTTTTTTTATGATTGTGAGAAAATTAAAAATTTTGTGATAAGGCATAGGTTAAGGGGGAGGATGCATGTTTATGTGACTTAATATACTATGCTTTTAATTTTCAATTGTTATGTTTGTACCTAACTTAAACATATTGTCATACATCAAAAAGGAGGAGATTATTGGTGCAATCGACCCAAGGTTGATTGGGTAGATCATGAGTTTTGATGTGTGTGTCAATATGGTTAAGTTAGGTTTTCATGTTGATTTGATATGTGTACTTGAGTCGTGCAGGACTTGGTGAATCACACATGGGGAGTAACGGAGTATAGCATCCGAGGGACGAGAGCCAATGGAAGAGGACTTCAAGGGCGAGATGAGGAAGTAGACTTCAAAGGCATATGTGAAGGATGACATGGAAGCAAGTCGTGAGCTTGTGTGCACATCCGAGGGACGAGAGCCGAAGGAAGAGAACATCAAGGGGCAAGCCGAGGAAGTGGACTTTAAGGCATATGCGAAGGATGGACTTCGGAGTAAGTTTAAGTGAGCATGTAAGCTGGGCAGTCGACTGGCAAAGGAAGCAGTCAACTGCCAACATCGAGTGGAAACTCACAGAAAGATCAGTCGACTGGTCCAGACACCAATCGACTGGTCTGCTAAAAAATAGAGTCGTTAGGCTAGCCGTTGGCTGGGCATCAGTCATCTGGCCTTGGGGGCAGTCAATTGATGTCGGGGCTGAGCTGTTTGGATAACAGCTCTCTCCTCTATTTAAGAGGAGGCTTTGGGGCATAAATAGGTTACGATTTTTTATTGCAAAATCCTTTTCTAAGTGCCCAAAGCTTCCATAGCCTATTCTCTTCCTCATACTCTAAATCTCATCTTGTAAAAGAGGAAGAGAGCATCTTGTGAGTGTTTCTCCACCTTTAAGGAGAAGATCATAGTGAAGCTTGATTGTGTGGTGTGAATCCTTGGATTAGTCACCTCTAGGAGGTGGATACCAAGTAAATCAAGAGAGTTAGCATAGCTTTCACTGATAATTAATTTTGTCTATTATTGTTTTGTGCTTTAGCTAATATTCTTGTAGACAAAATCAAAGAGAGGCTATTCACACCCCCCCTCTAGCCAAACACCAAGGTCCTAACAGAAGGAAGGTCCACTAATTCCCAAGTGATTATTCATGATGGACTCGATTTCATTATTAACAGCTTCTTTCCACAATGGGACATTGGGACTACAGAGATATTCGCTTAATGTACTTGGGCCCATTTTCGACATAAAAGTCATGAAGTCCGGCTCAAACGATTTCTCAACTCTAGCCCGTTTGCTCCGACGTGGCTCTCCGTTTTGATCGTCAATAGTCCTTTTACAACAACTACGTTCAAAAATGTCATTTTCGTTAGAACTTTCATTGCAATCACTTTGAACGTTTTCCTTCTTATTTGGGAATACGTTTTTAAAGAATATTGCTTTCCAAGATTCTATGGTTCTTCCCACATTAATATCAGGCACTACTGTTATGGGCATATCTGACAAATATTGTATCGAACATTTTAGGTCTGATCTTTACATGCTTTGGCTTAGGTACTTCGACCTTTGCCAAGCACCCCCACACTTTCAAGTATTTGTACGATGGCTCGTGGCCTTTCATAGTTCGTATAGCATTTTATCATTTTTCTTGTGAGGAATTTTATTGAGAATGTGATTTGCCGATAATATAGCTTCCCCCCATAAATTCTGGGGTAAACTCGAATTTATCAACAAGGCATTTATCATTTTCTTTAGTGTCCGATTTTTACGTTCGACAACACTATTTGATTGAGGCCAGTGCGGCGCCATTGTATGATGGATAATGTCAGATTCTGAACAAAACTCATCAAATGGTGCACCATATTCTTCACCTCTATCGATACGAATTGTTTTAATTCGTTTATCAAGTTGATTCTCAACTTCTGTTTTATAGGTTCTGAAATCCTCTAAGGCTTCATCTTTACTTCTTAAAATGAAGACATAACAGAAACTCATGCAGTCATCGATAAAAGTAATAAAATACTTTTTACCTCCTCTAGTTTGCACGAATTTTAAGTCACATAGATTACTATATATCAATACTAAAAGAGTCGTTGACCTTTCGACCGAATGAAAAGGTAGTCTCGTCATCTTTGTTTCCACACACTTCACATGTGTATTTCGTTAGCATTGACGTTTGATAATAAATTTAATTTGACGATGTTTTAGAGTATTATTATTGGCATGTCCAAGTCGATCATGTCATAAATTAAAACACTCAACAACATAGTTGGAAGCTGTTATTTTATTAACATCAAATTCATAGTATACAGTTATTGGAACCATTTTGAATAGACTCTGTTCTAAGTATCCCTTACCTACGAAAATACCATTCTTCGTAAGTACAAAGTTGTTTGACTAGAACACTAGTCTAAAACTGACATTGACAAGTGCTGATCTAGAAAGTAGGTTCTTCCTGATATCGGGAATGTGGAACACATCAATGAGTGTTAACTCCTTTCCAGATGTCATCTTCAGAACAACTTTGCCGAGTTCAACAATCAGCGATGTAGTGGAATTGCCCATATAGAGCTTTCTTCCACTTATCGGAGTATACTTGGAGAACATCGACTTATCAGAATAGATGTGACGTGTTGCTCCAATATCGATGTTAGTGATATGAGAGAAGTGTCCTAAGGCAATCGCCTTATGATTGTAATCATTTATTCTAATAAATGAATATTCACTATTTGAGTATACATGTTTGTGTATTTGATTGAGATCTTAAACTCATTTACTGAATGTCCGCAATACAATTCACAGCATGAGAGAATTTGTGATGAATTCACAACTAGTGATTATCTCTACATGTGCAATTGTGAAGTATTGAAATTGTCCCTAGTCGATAAATTGATAAATACAAACACTATCAATTCTGTTGAGACTAGCATGGGTTATTCTCTAATCAGCTGATTCTCACTGGCTGGTGACATTGAGATGTCCGAAGATAAACATGAATGCTAGTTAAGTGAACTAGTTCATTAGAGTAACTGGCTGTAAAACTTCATATGGTAGTCTACATATAGATATGTCAGTGAAGTTCTTACTGCAGCTTAAGTCCGATGTTCCTTTGACTTGCGGTGTTCAAGTCATCTTGGTCATGGAGACTTATACTTTGACATCTTAAGCAAGCGTCTCCAAGGAGGTGTGGACCCAGGATGATTGGGTATAAGCCGAAGTGCCCGAAGATGTTTGAATAGCCTACAAAAGATTCACCACTCCTTGCGAGGAGATGTATACCCGAGGCCTATCGTCGAATTGTTACTCGAAGCCTCTGGCCAGAGCATGACATGTTCAGAGTATGAATCTCTTAAATACATGAGAGTAATTAGAATTCGTAGGACGAGAAAACGTTACTTGGGCTAGGTGTGACGTAGTCAGTCTAGTGGGGACTGACACACATAGACCATGTCCTGAACCAAGTGGGTATAAGATGGTGAAGGGAATGGGGCACGATTCATTATAGTTGCTGAAGGGTTTCAAAATTGTTTCTGAGGTCAACCGTTGATCTTTCGATTAATTGTGGATCATGATGTACTACTAGGTGCCACTCATGATCGTTCTATAATTGATTAATTATAGACGGCCAACATAAATCAAAAGCCTATTTAGTCACACGTACTACGAGTAATCCGAGGGATTTAAAACGAGTTGAAAATTGGATTTTCCAATCAAGAGAGATTAAGTTTGGTTGAGCCAAACGATAAGTCGAATCTGAATTTTTCAGAGACGCATCGGAAGCGTAAAATGGCTAAGTCTTTTGAAGACTTAATAATTGAATTAAATAAGTTTAATTCATTGGGACTTGGCATGGATGGGCCAGCCAAAGAGGGCCCCCATCCTCTTTGCTTGGCCGGCCACAACAAAGGGAGAGAACCAAGTTTTTGGTTCAATTTATAAAATAAACCAAGTGTGGTTTGTTTTATAAATTATGGATGATATACATTTTTATATAATAAACCAAGGTTTGGTTTATTTTTCATAGAAATTAAAATAAACCATGGATTGGTTTATTTTATAAAATCAATCATGGGTTGATTTACCATGATAAGGTAATTTATTCCATAGGAGAGAAGAGACTTGATTGATTATCATGAATTAAAATATGATTTTAACCATAATATAAAATCAAACTTGGCATGATGGAATAAGTTATTCCATATTTGAGAGGCTTGATGGTTGAGAGACCACTATATAAAGGACCCAAGGCAATGCTTGGGTGATAATTATAGAGATGAAGGCATAGGCTCTCTCCCTCTCTTTCTCTCCTTCTCTTCTCCTCTTCTTGCCGTGCGCCAACCAGCCCCAAGAAGGAGCACCAGCCGGCCGCCCCTGCCCTTTCCTTGCTGACCACCACCTGCTGCCAGAAGAAGGTGTTGCCGTAATTAGAGTTTGCTGCAAGGATCTTTTTGCCGCAAGCCTCTTCTTTTGCTTCGCCGGAATTTTGATTCCGACCATCCTTTTGTGGTTAGTCTTCCGACTTTCTCTTGGTTTTTCTTGTCGCGTTCTCGGAGAATCTAGTAGTTCTCGAGAACACGAAACTCGTGCCTTTGCGAAGTCATCCTGAAGATACTCGCGCGTGGACGCGAATAGTGGTGGAGCTTCTAAGGGACGCTTACGGTTGGATCTCGTCCCTTCCTTCGAGTTACGCGAGGTAATACATAAATTAGTTTACGTTTCTGCAAAATTTTAAATATATGATCATGTCTACACAAGATAAAATTGCATGCTTAGATGTGTGGTTAAATAATTTGAGAAATTATTTATGCTAAACCTTCCGCTGCACGTAGTTAATTTTTAAAATTACGAACCCGTATCCATGTCAACATGCACCCGGTCCCAACAGTGGTATCAGAGCCGAGGTTTGTGCTCGACATAATCATATAATTATTTTGCGGAAAGCTTTATCATGATCTCAATTTTGGAAAATTTTTAATTATGGATACTTTCCAATTATGGTAAATTTTCGATTTAGGAATTTCAAAGTTTGGAAATTCTCATGAAATTTTGCAAACTTTTGAAATATCTCTGTTTCTGAAATTTTTTGATAATTGTGAAAACTTTCCATTTTTGGAAACTTTCCAATTTTGGAAATTTCCTATTTTGGAAATACGTAAGTTATCTTTCTACCAGAAACTTACAATTATTCTGAAACCCTTTTATTTTTGGAAACTTTCCATTTATGGAAAGCTCGCAATTTTGGGCACTTTCTTTCAAGAAAGTCTAGACAAATTATGGGAATATTAATTGGCATTTAAATTTATAATTAGAAATTAAATTATTTACAAAATTCTTTATTTTGGATTGAGCCTCGGGGAGCCTTCCAATTTAAGTTAGTTGTTATAATTAAATTTCCTAAATTGAATTTAAATTGTCAAATGTTTAATATGGATTGAGTCTCGGGGAGTCATCCAAATTAAGTTATTGATATTAATTTTCCATAAATAAAATATATGATCAAATCTTGGAAATTTTTGAGGTGATTCTCAAACAATAATTTCCTTATTTGATTTATGAGGTGATGCTCTTACATATTATTATCTCTAAAATTAATTAGGAAAATTGTTTTCTATAGAGTATATTTTCTTAAATAAGATTTTCATGAAAATAATATGTGGTTGAATTAAGGAAATCTGTCTCTTAATTTAATAAGATTTGATTTAGAGAAATCAAAGTCTTAAGCATATTATTTACGAAATTAATTATGATAATTCAGAAAATTGTTTCCCAAAATAATTCCTTGAATAAAGTATGAAATTAGAATTAGGAAATCCGGTTCCTAATTCAATTAATGAGACTTGATAAATTAAGTCACATATATACTTTATTAAGGAAATCGTTAGAACATGACATAATTATATGTCATGAATGTGCATAAAAGAAAAGGATGAGACCCAAAATCCCTTACAAAATATTAAGGCCCACCTTCCATTAATATGGTTAGAACCGGAGTTTTGTTTCTCGTGTGGGTTGATGGACACATCCATGCCCGGCTTGAACCTCAACATGTTCAAACCATGGAATTAGTTTATGATTAATATAGTTGGAGTCAGAGGTCAATCCTTAGTTTTGGTTGTTGGACACATCCAAGCCTGACTAAACGGTTGAATGAGCTCTAACCATATTAAAACTATTTCTTGATTAATGGGTCAGGCTTAAGCTTGGAGCATCGATTTGTTGTGCCACAGCCAAGGTCGATGTAAAGAGAGGTGCAGTTGGGTGCTATGTATATTGTTGCATACTCGTTAATGAGTTAACAACCCAATGATTTATACAAACATTCAATTAGTTGATAGCATAATGTGATAGTTACATATGTATAATATGTAATCGGTATAATTACCTACCTTCATAGCTAAGAATAACTTGATGGACTCTAGCCATGGTTGTTCTTATTTATGGTTGGATATCAACCTATTTGGAGATGTTCCTACGATCTCCCGAATTGATAAAAAGGGTTATTCAATTTGAAAAAATAAATAGGATTTAATTAATGTATATTAATGCATTCTTTATCATTCTCATCACATAACCTCAATTTGTATTTATAGGATAATTACCTGATCATGTCTTCTCTGAATTTGCATTCCATTTTGGACACCAATAAGCTGACTGGGCCAAACTTCATGGACTGGCTTCGAAACCTGAGGATAGTCCTTAAGGCAGAAAAGCTTGCTTATGTCCTTGAAGAACAACTTCCCAACCATCCTCCTGAAGATGCAACTCCAGACCAGTTAGTGGCCTATCAGAAACATGTGGCCGATTCTGAACTTGCGAGTTACATGATGCTAGCCGCTATGGTACCTGAGCTACAAAAGCAGCATGAGCATATGAATGCTCATACCATTGTCTTCCATCTTCATGAGATGTTTGACGAGCAGGCGAGATCCGAAAGGTTTGAGGTCTCCAGACTCCTCTTCACCTCTAAGATGCAGGAAGGCACTTCTGTTTCACAGTTTGTGTTGAAGATGTTGGGGTACATTGAGCGACTAGGCACACTCGGATTTGCAATGGATCACGAACTAAGTATTGACTTAATTCTGCATTGTTTGCCCAAGAGTTACTCACAGTTTGTGATGAACTATCGGATAAACAAACTGGAGACTACCATTCCTGAGTTGCTTAAGCTGCTGAAGACTGTAGAGCCTTCTGTAAAGCAGGATCAGAAGACGGTACTGTTAGTTGGTTCCTCAAAGAAAGGCTCTAAGAGGAAGCCCAAAGAACAAAATAAGGGAAGGAAGAAAAGGCCAAAAAGATTGAAAAGGCACCAAAAGGCACTTACCATCACTGCGACAAGGAGGGCCACTGGCGAAGAAACTGCAAGGTTTATCTTGAGTCCTTGAAGAAGAAGGCATCCGATGCCCCATCCTCTTCAGGTATCTTCGTTATTGAATGTCACTCTATATCCTCGGACACCTGGGTACTTGATACTAGGTGTAGCTCACATATATGTAATGACATACATGGGCTAAGGAATAGAAGAAGACTCATCAAGGGAGAAGCAAATTTGCGAGTTGGAAATGGAGCAAAGATTGCTGCTGTTGCCATCGGAACATATTTGCTAAAGCTCCCTACTGGACTTGTCATAGAATTGGATAATTGTTATTTTGTTCCTTCGTTAATAAAGAACATTGTATCTATTTCATGCTTGAATGAAAAGGGTTATCATTTAACTTTTAGTAACAATTGCTATTACATAACTTTAAATGGTGTTCTTTATGGGACCGGAACTTTATGCAATGGTATCTACACGTTAGATTTATCCGGTGACGTTTTCAATATCGAAGTTAGCAACAAACGTGCTCGAATAGATAATCAAATAGACTCCTATATGTGGCATTGTTGTCTTCGCCATGTAAGTAAGAAACACATGACTAAATTACACCGATGTGGAATTCTGGAATCATTTAAACCCGGTTCATTTGATACATGCGAATCATGCTTAAAAGGCAAGATGACCAAATTACCCTTTTCCGGAAAAGATAAACCAGTGGGAGAATTGCTGGATCTAATACATACTGATGTATGTGTTGGGACCGGGTGCATGTTGACATGGATGCGGGTTCGTAATTTCAAAATTAATTACGTGCAGCGGAAGGTTTAGCATAAATAATTTCTCTAAATTATTTAAACGCACATCTAAGCATGCAATTTTATCTTGTGTAGACATGATCATATATTTAAAATTTTGCAGAAACATAAACTAATTTACGTATTATCTCGCGTAACTCGAAGGAAGGGACGAGATCCAACCGTAAGCGTCCCTTGGAAGCTCCGCCTCTATTCGCGTCCACGCCGAGTATCTTCGGGATGACATCGCAAAGCCATGAGTTTCGTGTTTCGAGAACTACTAGATTCTCTGAGAACGCGACAAGAAAAACCAAGAGAGAAGTCGGAAGACTAACCACAAAAGGATGGCTGGAATCAAAATTTCGGCGAAGCAAAAGAAGAGGCTTGCGGCAAACTCTAATTCCGGCAGCACCTTCTTCCGGCAGCAGGTGGTGGTCGGTAGGGAAAGGGTAGGGGCGGCCGGCTGGTGCTCCTTCTTGGGGCTGGTTAGCGCACGGCAAGAAGAGGAGAAGAGAAGGAGAGAAAGAGAAGGAGAGAAAGAGAGGGAGAGAGCCTATGCATTCATCTCTATTATTATCACCCAAGCCTTGCCTTGGGTCCTTTATATAGTGGCCTCTCAACCATCAACCCACTCAAATATGGAATAACTTATTCCATCATACCAAGTTTGATTTTATATCATGGTTAAAATCATATTTTAATTCATGATAAAAAATCAATCAAGTCTCTTCTCTCTTATGGAATAAATTTCCTTATCATGGTAAATCAATCCATGATTGATTTTATAAAATAAACCAATCCATGGTTCATTTTAATTTTCATGAAAAATAAACCAAACCTTGGTTTATTATATAAAAAATTATATCATCCATAATTTTATAAAACAAACCACACTTGGTTTATTTTATAAATTAAACCAAAAACTTGGTTCTCTCCCTTTGTTGTGGCCGGCCAAGCAAAGAGGATGGAGGACCTCTTTGGTCGGCCCATCCAAGCCAAGCCCTAATGAATTTAACTTATTTAATTCATCTATTAAGTCTTCAAAAGACTTAGCCATTTTACGCTTCCGATGCGTCTCTGAAAAATTCAGATTCGACTTATCGTTTGGCTCAACCAAACTTAATCTCTCTTGATTGGAAAATCTAATTTTCAACTCATTTTAAATCCCTCGGATTACTCGTCGTGCATGTGACTAAATAGGCTTTCGATTTATGTTGGTCGTCTATAATTAATCAATTATAGAACGATCATGAGTGGCACCTAGTAGTACATCATGATCCCCAATTAATCGAAAGATCAACGGTTGACCTCAGAAACAATTCTGAAACCCTTCAGCAGCTATAATGAATCGTGCCCCATTCCCTTCACCATCTTATACCCACTTGGTTCAGGACATGGTCTATGTGTGTCAGCCCCCACTAGACTGACTACGCCACACCTAGCCCAAGTAACGTTTTCTCGTCCTACGGATTCTAATTACTCTCATGTATTTAAGAGATTCATACTCTGAACATGTCATGCTCTGGCCAGAGACTTCGAGTAACAATCCGACGATAGGCCTCGGGTATACATCTCCTCGCAAGGAGTGGTGAATCCTTTGTAGGCTGTTCAAATATCTTCAGGCACTTCGGCTTATACCCAATCATCCTGGGTCCACACCTCCTTGGAGATGCTTGCTTAAGATGTCAAAGTATAAGTCTCCATGACCAAGATGACTTGAACACCGTAAGTCAAAGGAACATCGCACTTAAGCTGCAGTAAGAACTTCACTGACATATCTATATGTAGACTACCATATGAAGTTTTACAGCCAGTCACTCCAACGAACTAGTTCCCTTAACTAGTATTCATGTTTATCTCCGGACATCTCAATGTCGCCAGCCAGTGAGAATCAGCTGATTAGAGAATAACCCATGCTAGTCTCAACAGAATTGATAGTGTCCGTATTTATCAATTCATCGACTAGGGACAATTTCAATACTTCACAATTGCACATGTAGAGATAATCACTAGTTTTGAATTCATCACAAATTCTCTCATGCTGTGAATTGTATTGCGGACATTCAATAAATGAGTTTAGGATCTCAATCAAATACATAAACATGTATACTCAAATAGTGAATATTCATTTATTAAAATAAATGATTACAATCATAAGGCGATTGCCTTATGACACTTCTCTCATATCATTAACAGTATGTGGACCAATGTCAACTCTTGCACAAGGAGGCTATAGCTACTTCATTACCTTTATCGAT
Organism: Boesenbergia rotunda; assembly: GCA_024364735.1. Taxonomy (NCBI): domain Eukaryota; kingdom Viridiplantae; phylum Streptophyta; class Magnoliopsida; order Zingiberales; family Zingiberaceae; genus Boesenbergia; species Boesenbergia rotunda. The sequence continues at coordinate 256,944 of JAGFNQ010006174.1, forward strand.
GATCACTCACGATTCGGGTATGTGTTCTTAATGAAACACAAATCTGAAGCTTCTGAGAAATTCAAAGAGTTCATAAGTGAAGTAGAGAAACAGCTTGGCAAAAGTATTAAGATACTTCGATCCGATCGGGGTGGTGAATACTTAAGTCAAGAGTTTCAAGATTATCTTAGGGACAATGGGATATTGTCTCAATGGACTCCGCCATATACACCATAGCATAATGGTGTATCTGAGAGGCGTAACCGAACCTTGATGGACATAGTTAGATCTATGATGAATCATGCAACTCTTCCAAAATCCTTTTGGGACTATGCGCTTAAGACAACTGTTTACTTACTTAAACAGAGTCCCGACCAAGGTTGTCTCTACTACTCCATATGAGACGTGAAATAGTAAGAAACCTCATTTATCTCACCTAAAGATATGGGGTTGTCCTGCTTATGTAAAGTGGATTGTATCAGACAAATTGGATGCTAAGTCTGATAAATGTCTATTTATTGGATACCCTAAGGAAACGAAAGGTAACCAATTCTATCATCCCTTGGAACAAAAGGTGTTTGTTTCAAGGCATGCTGTATTTCTAGAAAAAGACTTTCTTTTACAAGAAAACAGTGGGAGTAGCATTGAACTTGAAGAAGTTCAAGAAACTCCAATAGACATTACAGAGACACCTAGTCTAGACCCACAACCAATAACTCATAATGATGAGCTATCAGTTGAACCTAAAACAACACCACTTCTTCGTAGGTCTGATAGGACACGCAATATTCCAGAGAGATACGGATTTTGCATAAGTGAATTGAATGACGTGTTACTCATTAACGATGACGAACCTATCAGTTATGAAGATGTTCTGAAAAATTCAGAAAGGGATAAATGGCTTAAAGCCATGAAGTCGGAAATGGATTCCATGTACAAAAATCAAGTATGGGACTTGGTTAACCCACCTGAAGGGTTTAAGCCCATAGGGTGCATGTGGGTTTTCAAGAAGAAAACCGACATGGAAGATAATGTTGTTACCTTTAAGGCTAGATTAGTGGCAAAAGGATATCGTCAGAAATAAGGAATTGATTATGACGAAACCTATTCACCAGTAGCTATGCTTAAATACATTCGGATGCTCCTAGCCATAGCAGCTCATTATGATTATGAGATATGGCAAATGGATGTGAAAATAGCTTTCCTTAATGGAAACCTGCTTGAGGATGTATACATGATACAACCTAAAGGTTTCACATCGATTAATAAAACCAAAGTATGCAAGCTTCGACGATCCATATATGGACTAAAGCAAGCATCCAGGAGCTGGAACATCCATTTTGATGAGACAATCAAAGAGTTTGATTTCTCACAAAATCCTGACGAACCATGTGTGTACAAGAAGGTTAGTGGGAGTGCAGTCGTATTCCTAGTGTTATATGTCGATGACATATTACTTATAGAAAACGATATATCAATCTTACAGTTAGTTAAAATTTGGTTGTCCAAAACTTTCTCCATGAAAGACCTGGGAGCAACCTATATCCTTGGGATTAGAATCTATAGAGATAGATCAAAACGGTTGCTTGGTCTTTCGCATTCTATATATATAGACCGAGTGCTAGAAATGTTTAGCATGTCAGAATCCAAGAAAGGTTACCTTCCCATCAGGAATGGGATCAACCTTTCGAAGTCTATGTGTCCGCGCACAGAAGACGAGAGGATTTGCATGAATAAGATTCCTTATGCATCCGCAATAGGATCTATCATGTATGCTATGTTATGTACTAGGCCCGATGTATCGTATGCTCTGAGCGTCACAAGCAGATACCAGTCTGATCCAGGAATGGATCATTGGGCGGCTGTCAAGATAATCCTCAAGTACTTAAGAAACACTAAGGATGTGTTCCTAATATATGGAGAAGGTGATATGGTAATACGTGGGTATACATATGTCAGTTTCCAGACAGATAAGGATGACTCCAAATCTCAGTCCGGATACGTATTTATTTTGAATGGAGGCGCAATAAGTTGGAAGAGTTCCAAGCAAGACACCGTAGCGGATTCTACCACGGAAGCGGAATATATTGCAGCTTCGGAAGCAGCAAAGGAAGCAGTCTGGATCAAAAAGTTTGTCTCAGGACTTGGTGTAGTTCCAACCATTGATGAAGCAATACCGGTTTACTGCGGCAACAATGGAGCTATTGCACAAGCAAAGGAACCAAGGTCTCATCAGCGATCCAAACATGTGCTTCGCCGCTATCATCTGATCAGAGAGATTATAAGTAGGAATGATATACAAATTGAGAAAATTCCCACTGAAAGGAATTTAGTGGATCCTTTAACTAAGGACTTGCCTCAAAGTAAGTTTGAGGGTCATGTTAGAGCCTGTGGTATTGGGTACCGTAGCGATTGGCATTAGGCCAAGTAGGAGTTTGTTAGTGATATGAGAGAAGTGTCTTAAGGCAATCACCTTATGATTGTAATCATTTATTCTAATAAATGAATATTCACTATTTGAGTATACATGTTTGTATATTTGATTGAGATATTAAACTCATTTACTGAATGTCCGCAATATAATTTACAGCATGAGAGAATTTGTGATGAATTCACAACTAGTGATTATCTCTACATGTGTAATTGTGAAGTATTGAAATTGTCCCTAGTCGATGAATTGATAAATACGGATACTATAATTCTGTTGAGACTAGCATGGGTTATTCTCTAATCAGTTGATTCTCACTAGCTGATGACATTGAGATGTCCGGAGATAAACATGAATGCTAGTTAAGGGAACTAGTTCATTAGAGTGATTGGCTGTAAAACTTCATATGGTAGTCTACATATAGATATGTCAGTGAAGTTCTTACTGCAACTTAAGTGTGATGTTCCTTTGACTTGTGGTGTTCAAGTCATCTTGGTCATGCAGACTTATACTTTGACATCTTAAGCAAACGTCTCCAAGGAGGTGTGTGTTGATGCAGTCTAGCCCGGTTGTTGTTTTGGTGTTTGACAATGATTTAAGTTTGGTTGAGTGAATTTGGGTTAAAGTCCTGGTCGGGGACTGGGCATGAAACCCTGGTGAGTGAAGCCAGGTCCTAGCTTGTGAAATTAGGTTGAAATCCCGGTGAGTGAAGTCGGGTCCTGGTGAGTGAAGCCAGGTGATGGAAATCTCGGTGAGTGAAGCCGGGTCCTGGTGAGTGAAGCCAGGTGATGGAAATCCCGGTGAGTGAAGCCGGGTCCTGGTGAGTGAAGCCAGGTGTTGGAAATCCCGGTGAGTGAAGCCGGGTCCTGGTGAGTGAAGCCAGGTGTTGGAAATCCCGGTGAGTGAAGCCGGGTCTTGGTGAGTGAAGTCAGGTGGTGAAAAGTCCTAATTCGGAAGGGTTGGGTGAAAAGTCCTAGCTTGGAGGGCTAGGTGAAAAGTCCTAACTTGGAGGGTTAGGTGCAAATTCCCATCCTGGAGAATTAGGTGAAAAATCCTGGCTTGGAGGGTCAGGTGCCTAGCTTGGAGGGCTAGGTTGGATGAAGGTCTAACTCGGAGGGGTTGGGTGAAAAGTCCTAGCTTGGAGGGCTAGGTAAAAAGTCCTAGCTTGGAGGGCTAGGTGAAAAGTCCTAACTTGGAGGGTTAGGTGCAAATTCCCAACTTGGAGAGTTAGATTGAAAAATCGTTAGCTTGGAGGGCTAAGGTGAATGAAATCCTAGCTTGGAAGGCTAGGTCTACGTCCCTGGATCGGTCTGGTGACCGATCAGGGAGTTGGCACGCTACTCCTTCGTGGATCGGTCTGGTGACCGATCCAGCGATGTCTGATCGGTCTGGTGAACGATCAGGGAGTGTGTTTCACTCACTGCACAGCTCATGATCGGTCTGGTGACCGATCAGGGAGCGAACAGTGAGTTGAGTTCGGCTACTGATCAGGCTCTGAACGGTCTGGTGACCGATCAAAGACTTAGGATTTGATTTCCGTTGGACCGATCAGGATGGAGCCTGATTGGCCTGGAAGCAGCCTGATTGGTCTGGTGACCGATCAGGCTGGAGCCTGATTGGTCTGGTGACCGATCAGGCTGGAGCCTGGATTGGTCTGGTGACCGATCAGGCGCAGCTAGGATTTGATTAAAGTTTCTGCCTGATTGGTCTGGTGACCGATCAGGCTGGAGCCTGATTGGTCTGGTGACCGATCAGGCTAGAGCCTGATTGGACTGGTGACCGATCAGGAGTATGCAGAAGACTGTGGATCAGTCTGGTGACCGATCAGGCTGGAGCCTGATTGGTCTGGTGATCGATCAGGCTAGAGCCTGATTGGTCTGGTGACCGATCAGGAGTATGCAGAAGACTGTGGATCGGTCTAGTGACCGATCAGGGTCATTCCTGATCGGTCTGGTGACCGATCAGGCGCAGAACTTTAATTCAAATACGCTGTCAGAAGCTCTGATCGCGCCTGTTTTCATTGCCGATTCTCTGCTACATTGCTGATTATGTTTGATATGCATTGCTAAGCTTCTATTGGAGTGTGCAGGCTTTACAGGGATGATTCAAACACTCAAGGAGGGTCAAAGGGAGGCTTTCCATTGAGCAGGTTTGGCAGTTTTCCATCGCAGGTTACAACGGGCGCTGCTGGCAACGGCTGGAAGCTGACCTGGGGCTGGGGCTCGACTGAGGAGAGTTCAGTGAGTCCAGAGGAGGTCAGGGGTAGCTGGCTTGTTGCAGGTGAGCAGCTGGGAGCTGAGTGGAGCGTCTGTGACCTGGCGTTTGGGCAGCTGGGATAAGTGTGGGCTGGCGATGAAGAGAGGGTAGTTCTCTCTGGATAGCAGCAACACTTGATCCATCCTTAGCAATCACTCTGAGTCTTGAAGCTTCTGCAAACTTGATCATTCTTTGAAGCTTGAGACACCTGAGCACTAAGAAGGACTCGTGGCAAGGCGATCAACAAGCAAACAAGGAAGAGCTGAGTGAAGGCTCTTGCCGAGGCTGTGCTGGGTTGTTGTTTGTGCTTGTAAGCGTTTCTCTTCATCTGCTTGTGCTCTGTAAGTCTCTGATTGTCTCTGTGCTTTTCATTCGACATCTACTTGTTGAGACATTTTGTGGAGAGGTTACTCCACCGAGAAGGAGGCGCTTGATATCCGGTGTTCACCGGGGCTTGATCTGCCGATGATCAAGGGATCGCCCACCTCACGGGCACGCCAAGGAGTAGGGGCAAGTTATCCCCGAACCTTGTAAACGATCCTTGTTAGCGATCCTTGGTTTGTATTCTCTTTTTCTGCAGTTTTGTTTAGTTTGCTTCTCTGCATTTGTGTTGTTTCCGCTGCTACTAACTTAAGTGCAGAGAAAGATATCAAAGAGCAAGTTTTTGTCTAAGTCCAAGAGATCGACTAGATTCACCCCCCCCCCTCTCTAGCCATCTCGTCCCAAACAGTGTGGACCCAGGATGATTGGGTATAAGCCGAAGTGCCCGAAGATGTTTGAACAACCTACAAAGGATTCACCACTCCTTGCGAGGAGATGTATACCCGAGGCCTATCGTCGGATTGTTACTCGAAGCCTCTGGCCAGAGCATGACATGTTCAGAGTATAAATCTCTTAAATACATGAGAGTAATTAGAATCTGTAGGGCGAGAAAACGTTACTTGGGCTAGGTGTGACGTAGTCAGCCTAGTGGAGACTGACACACATAGACCATGTCCTGAACCAAGTGGGTATAAGATGGTGAAGGGAATGGGGCACGATTCATTATAGCTGCTGAAGGGTTTCAGAATTGTTTCTGAGGTCAACCGTTGATCTTTCGATTAATTGGGGATCATGATGTACTACTAGGTGTCACTCGTGATCGTTCTATAATTGATTAATTATAGATGGCCAACATAAATCGAAAGCCTATTTAGTCACACGCACTACGAGTAATCCGAGGGATTTAAAACGAGTTGAAAATTGGATTTTCCAATCAAGAGAGATTAAGTTTGGTTGAGCCAAACGATAAGTCGAATCTGAATTTTTCAGAGACGCATCGGAAGCGTAAAATGGCTAAATCTTTTGAAGACTTAATAGATGAATTAAATAAGTTTAATTCATTGGGGCTTGGCTTGGATGGGTCGGCCAAAGAGGGCCTCCATCCTCTTTGCTTGGTCGACCACAACAAAGGGGGAGAACCAAGTTTTTGGTTCAATTTATAAAATAAACCAAGTGTGGTTTGTTTTATAAAATTATGGATGATATAAATTTTTATATAATAAACCAAGGTTTGGTTTATTTTTCATGAAAATTAAAATGAACCATGGATTGGTTTATTTTATAAAATCAATCATGGGTTGATTTACCATGATAAGAAAATTTATTCCATAGGAGAGAAGAGACTTGATTGATTATCATAAATTAAAATATGATTTTAACCATGATATAAAATCAAACTTATCATGATGGAATAAATTATTCCATATTTGAGAGGCTTGATGGTTGAGAGGTCACTATATAAATGACCCAAGGCAAGGCTTGGGTTATAATTATAGAGATGAAGGCATAGGCTCTCTCCCTCTCTTTCTCTCCTTCTCTTCTCCTCTTCTTGCCGTGCGCCAACCAGCCCCAAGAAGGAGCACCAGCCGGCCGCCCCTGCCCTTTCCCTGCCGACCACCACCTACTGCCGGAAGAAGGTGCTGCCGGAATTAGAGTTTGCCGCAAGGATCTTTTTGCCGTAAGTCTCTTTTTTTGCTTCGCCGAAATTTTGATTCCGGCCATCCTTTTGTGGTTAGTCTTCCGACTTCTCTCTTGGGTTTTCTTGTCGCGTTCTCGGAGAATCTAGTAGTTCTCGAGAACACGAAACTCGTGGCTTTGCGAAGTCATCCCGAAGATACTCGCGCGTGGACGCGAATAGAGGCGGAGCTTCCAAGGGACGCTTACGGTTGGATCTCGTCCCTTCCTTCGAGTTACGCGAGGTAATACGTAAATTAGTTTACGTTTCTACAAAATTTTAAATATATGATCATGTCTACACAAGATAAAATTGCATGCTTAGATGTGTGGTTAAATAATTTGAAAAATTATTTATGCTAAACCTTCCGCTGCACGTAGTTAATTTTTAAAATTACGAACCCACATCCATGTCAACATGCACCTGGTCCCAACAATGGATCCACTACTGCTTAGGGTTATCCACCACCATGTTGGCTTCAAACACGACCACAGTGAGATCCAGTTCCATGTCATCAGAAGTTGTGGCCTGGTTCGTAACATCCTTCTGACTCTTGGTTGGTTTCTTCGAGCATCTACAATCCTTGGACATGTGTCCTGGCTTTCCGCAGTTGTAGCACAAGCCCTTGAATTTCTTGTCTTGAGTCTTCTTTTTGGATAGCTTCGGCTTCTTGACGTTCGACTCAACCAGGTTAGATATCTCGTCGACAACCCGCTTTATTCCTCTAGAATTGGATAGCTTTCGATTATCCTCCTCTATTCGTAGCCTTAGGATTAGGTCTTCAAGACTCATCTCCTTTTGCTTGTGCTTAAGGTAATTTTTGAAATCTTTCCACAACAGAGGAAGTTTCTTGATTACTACGGCTACTTTGAACGACTCGTTCAGGTTCATGCCTTCGACATCCAGATCATGCAGTATTAGTTGCATGTCTTGGACTTAAGACATCACACTTTTGGAATCCACCATCTTAAAATCCGGAAACTGACCGATGATGAATTTCTTCAATCTGACGCTTTCAGTTTTGTATTTCCTTTCTAGTGATTCCCACAGATATTTTGTCGTCTCCATCGGACTATACGCGTTATACAACGTATCATCTAATGCGATGAGAATGTAGTTGCGACACAGGAAATCTCCTTGCGACCACGCATCGCATGCAGTTTTGCGGTTATAATCACCATCCGTAGTGGCTGGCGAGTCTTCACACAAAAATATTACGAGATTTAGTGTTCTCAGATAGAACCGCATCTTCTGCTGCCATCGTTTGTAGTCGGTTCCATTGAACTTCTCCGGCTTCTCTCCGTGTGGAACGACGAGAACGTTGTTGATCAAGGTTATATTAGTTTGCAAAATATCGTTTTACGATTGTGAGATGATTAGGCTGCCGCCGGGAGGATGCAAACTAATATAAGATCGTCGAGACTAATATTTGACACTATCTCCATAAAACGATATTGCTCCGCTACATGTGCTCACTGATAGCAATAATTCGTTTCCCAAGATGCAATGATGATGTCTCGATATAGCAGCACTTCAAATTTCGAGACCAGCAAACCTTCTCGTAGACTTTTTACATTCTGGATGCAGAAAATAAGATGTATGCTAGATATGATTCAGTCTTGTTTTTCGATGATTGAAAGAATAATTTCAGCATCCAGAGGATTCTGTTTATACAAGGAGAAGAGGTAAGGTACCCTTTGGTGAGTACTTGTGACTTTTGGTTTGGGATTTATCTGGGTCGTTCGATCTGAAAGGTTGTAATCCTTCAAATAGCCCTTTGATCTCAACCGCCAGATCTGGATGGTTGTAATCCTTTAGATCGCCCTTTGATCTCAACCGCCAGATTCGATCTTACGCTTCGGATTAAGTCTCATTACCAATGGTTAGATCGTGACTCTTTGCGATCAATGCTCCAGATTGCGTCACTTGCGATCCAGCACCCCTATTCGATCTAACGGTTGCCATTCGTTCGCCCAGTCAGCAGTCCGGTCATCTCTCTCTGCCTACCGAATGTCACATAGGCACTACCACATCACATGTGAACATGACACGTCACCCGAGTATCACGTACGCACTAACACGTCACCTAGAGCATAAATTTAAGCTCCTCGCGATGACGCGTACGTGCAAAATGCAAAGTGCGAACACCTGCTCACCCGTGAGAAGAGAACACTTGTGTTTTTTTTGTTAACTCCATTAACACAACAACGCATATAAGAAAATAAATACTCTTAGAATTTACAAATGTGGGACTATTCTCCATCTACTTCATTCTATATTATTTTTGGATTGATTTTAAATAATTAATTTCTCATTCATCCGTAATTGGTTTTGAACAAACTAATAGTCTAGATTCATCTACACAAAACTTAAATTTCGTTTTTAAAGTCATTTCTGACTATTATCGATGGATGAAATCTCGATTTTTTTTTTTTGTAAAATCATATTTCATCTTAACCTAATATCCAACGTTTTTTCTAACAAGATAGTACTTTTCCTCTCCTTCATCTCATATTATCGAAATTAACTTGAACGTGGAGCGGAGTGACTTTCATTTTAACCCTCTCTACTTGCTTACATAAATCTGCACAGAAGATCCCCTACTAATCACTGGCATCTCATTGATGCTTTTTTTTTTATATATATATATATATATATATATATATATATATATATATATATATAATATATATATATATATAATATATATATATATTATTATTTTTTTTTTTTTATATATATATATATATATATATATATATATATATATAAAAGAAAGAAGATTATCTAAGTTCTTATTAGAGTCTGAACTTATAATTATATCAACCAGAAATTAATCCGATTAATTTCTTCATTCATTCCGTGCGATGCGACCTATAAAGGCTCTGTCGCTCACTTCCTCACCAGAGCGATCACCACGTTCGTCATCGCCGCTTCATGATCGGCGTAATGCTGCGCCACTAATTCGCCGTACCTACAGAAGAGATCGTCCATGGCGAGGTCTTCCCCGAAGTGGCTCCTCAGCATCGACTCCGCCACCGCCCTCACCTGCTTCGCCATGCGCACGGCGTGCCTGACCGGCCTCACCGTCATGTTCGCCTCGACGCCGGTGGCAGAGTACAGATCGTAGTCGTCCCACCCGGCTCGGAACTGGTCGGACCTTCGGATGCAGAACGAGCCCTCGCTCTCGATCTCCTCCTCCAACTCCTCCATCGACGGCGCGTAGAAGGGAGCGTTGAACGAGTCGATCCTTTCCTGCGCCACCAAATTCTGCTCCGCAGTTTTATCAGTCGTGGCGTGGTGCCGACGGCATTTGGAAGAAGGCAGAGGGCGTGTTAGTTAATTTAGCATGAATATATACCTCGGAGGCCATGGCGTTGAGTGCATCTGCGAGTAGCTCCCAGATGTAGAGGTCCTCCGTCATGGCGGCCTCTCTGTTCTTCCTGCTCATGAACGCCAGCACCATCAATCCTCCTCTCACCATCTCCTCCGCGCGACACTGGAGAAAGGTCGTGAAATCTCTGTGGAACTGCTTCCGGTAAGCCTCCGCCACGCACGGCGGACTGCCAGCCGATATGAACACCTTCCCTTTGTTCACGCATGCCGCCGGCGATCCTTCCTTCTGTTGAAGTTCTTCAGGCATCTGCATGCGAACTCACAATTAAGCAGTGATTTATATGTATAGTTTTGTTTGGCATATATATATAAGCTTCCGATCGATCGACCTGAGAAAGCCAGTGGAGGCTGGACGAGGAGCAGACCAAGTGCAGGCTCTTGGCGGCGAACAGCCGGTCGTAGAACGTGCCGGGCACTCCCGTGACGAAACAGAGGCCTTTTCCAGGCCTCCGCGAGTGGAATTCCGGCAAGGATCTGAAGACGGCGTTGAAGTCGTTGCCGTAGAGGTCGTTGAGGAGCAGGTTGAACTCCGGCGGCTGGCGGCGCAGCTCCACGCACTCCCTCTCGACCGCCGCCATGATGTCTTCCACCGCGAGCAGGGCCGTGGGGCCGGAGGAGCAGCCCAAGTCCGCAACGCTCATCGTCTCCGGCCGGCCGGTGCCTAGGTAGGCCGCCACCGCCGCTTCCCTGCGCTCTCTTTGGGATTTGGATATGATCAATCCCTGCACTCCCGGAGAATAATGCTTCACATATCAGATGCTCAACACACAGAGAAGAAAGCGAGGAGGATGGAACCTGGATCTTAGAGTTGCTGGCGTAGCTGTTGTTGCCGGCGCCGGAATTCATGTAAAAATCTTTCTTGAGATCCATGACCGTAGCTGACAGCGCCGCCTTAATTGCCGACCGTGATGAAGGTCCACAGTGGCCTATCGATCGATCGATATATATTAAGGGATGTCTGGCGATTGACAGAGACCGGAGATGAAGATGAAAGAATATAACAAAGAAAATAGGTTGTTCATTAATTATTGTTGGCTAAAAAAACTTATTTATAAAGATTGTCTAGCTAATAAATAGAAAGATATCACGATATATATTATTACAATTATTTTAAATATGGAAAGCCTTTTATGTTGGAATCAATTTGTGGTTGTTAGTGTAGATGTTATATTTGATATCATTACATATTCCTTTGTTTCTCTGCTCCTCATATTCATCTTTGAGTATACTCATTCAAGACATGGGCTTAAGAATATTGATTGTCTAGATATGTCTTCATGAGCACTTTTCAATTTATTCTGATGGTCAACGAAAAATTTACATAGGATTAGTCATCATCAAAATTAATTGATTCAAAGAGTTGAATATCTAGAAAAAAGAATTCAAGTTTAGTATTAGCCCCTAAAGTTGATGGCACTGCTTGTATACTCGGCATAAGGATCAGGGCGCTACTCCTTTGACGGAGCTTATTGGATATGAGCAAAGCATGTCAAGCAACAACAAGGATTGCAGCAGTGTGCGGACTGTCCAAGTACAAGTCGGGTGGGAGGTAGACTTGGATTTTGGGGCATTCCTCTTTGATCATGCGAGCAAAGGCATGCCAAACAGCTAAGGTTGGTTGAATCAACACTTGGGGATATCCGAGCACAAGTCATGCAAGAAGTAGGCTTGTATTTGGGAGTGTTACTCTTTGATCATGCGAGTGAGGCATGAGTACTAAGGCATGCCAAGCGGTGAAGAATTACTATAGCGGGTGGGGATGTCCAAGCACTAGTTAAGCAGTAGATAAAATTGGTGATTATATAAGCAGGGCGTGCTAAGTAACAAAAGTTCGGTAGGGTGCAAGGATATCCAAGCACAAGTCGAGGAAAGAGGCAGACTTGTTTGCTCCATAGGAATATTTCAACAAAAAACAATTCACTCATTTCAGCATCCCCGTCAACCTATCTCAAGATTAACACGGAGGAGGCCGGTAAATCACGGAAATTACTAACCCGAATGTTATAATTAATACGTAGAGAAGACGAATAATACCGTACGTGCTAGTCATTAATCTATCATATGGACGTTAAAAAAATTAAAGACAAGATTGTTAATATGACTAAATTAATTATAATTTTTTTTACAATTAAAATGTGCAAGAAGCCTTAATATTTTAAAAATCATCAAGGATATAAACTTAAAATTATTGAATCTATTCGAGAGAAAAAACATGAAGGAAACAATTTCTTGTTTTTAAAATGTTACAAAATCATATATTAAATGCCATAGCTAGAAACCAGTTTACGATGTTGACAAAGGTTGAATTTGTCCACCAAGTTTTCACAAAGTCAAAAAAAAAAACAAATTATTGCCAACAAACCAAATTTCTAAGAAGAATTAATGTGTTTATAATTATTCAAAGAATAGAAAATATTAAAATATTAAATCTACATGAAAAAAATACGGCAATTTACCAAAGGGCGTACCCAAAAATTAGTATTTATCAAAAGACGTACCATGGTTTCATTGTTACCAAATAACGCACTTATTTTAGTGAACTTCCTTTTATACCCTTCCTGCCAAAGTACTGCATGTCATTCTCATTCTCTTTCTCTATCTCTTTCTCTTTCTCATTCTTAATAACGAATTCCGAGACATTTGAAAAGATTTTTTCAGATTTTTTATTTTAAAATAATATATTATGGAATGGGATAAAAAACGTAAGATAAAAATCGAAAAAATATTTCAATTAAAAAAATATCTCATCAAACGTGATTTCAAATATATACAGAGATAATTTTAATAATTTAATAATTTTTAAAAATACAAATAAATAATTTTTTTATATTTGATTAATATAAATTTATATTTAATAATATTATTAAATATATTAATATATAAAATAATAAAAAAAAGTTGAAGTTGATTTCAGGCCCACGCTGGGCCTGAAATATTTTATTTCAGGCCCAGCGTGGGCCTGAAATAGAAATAACTCAGGGCCTGAAATTAAATAATTTCAGGCCCTGCGTCGAATTGAAATCATGTGTTATGATAGGGTTTTTTACGTAGGTCTAAAATGTAAGGAAACATCTCTTTATATTTTTGAAATCATAATAAAAATTATTAAGAAAGACTATTTTACGAGAGGAATTCTAATTAATATAAAATAACCATTATATTAAAAATGAATTTTATATTTATATATATATATATATATATATATAAAAAGAAGTCAAATATTATTTATTATATTAATTTAATATTATATATTATATTAATATATTATATTTTAATAGATTTTGATTAGAGGGCCTGAAGTCATTTGACGGGCCTGAAGTCAGATGACTTCAGGCCTTCCTTGGGCCTGAAGTCATCTGACTTCAGGCCCTGCGTAAATAATTAATTTAATAAAAATAATTAATTATAAAAAAACTTCTAATAATTATTTTTGGTGTCCAAACTTCTAATGATTAAAAATTATATTGCAATAAGAGTTTTCTAGGTCTATCAGTGGGTTTCGCTCAAAACCCACTGATATTTTTTTAGAAATCCAGATATGGGAGGTCCATCAGTGGGTTTTGCCCAAAACCCACTGATGGAAGAACTAAATTACACCTTTTAGTTTGAGAAAATTAATAATTTAATAATTTTTAAAAATATAAATAATTAATTTTTTATATTTTATTAATATAAATTAATATATTTAATAATATTATTAAATATATTAATATATAAAAAATAAAAAATGTTGAAGTTGATTTCAGGCCCACGTTGGGCCTGAAATATTTTATTGCAGGCCTAGCGTGGGCCTGAAATATTTTATTTCAGGCCCAGCGTGGGCCTGAAATATTTTATTTCAGGCCCAGCGTGGGCCTGAAATAGAAATAACTCAGGGCCTGAAATCCCTGCGTCGAATTGAAATCATGTGTTATGATAGGGTTTTTTACGTAGGTCTAAAATGTAAAGAAACATCTCTTTATATTTTTGAAATCACAATAAAAATCATTAAGAAAAACTACTTTACGAGAGGAATTCTAATTAATATAAAATCACCATTATATTAAAAATAAATTTTATATATATAAAGAAGTCAAATATTATTTATTATATTAATTTAATATTATATATTATATTAATATATTATATTTTAATAGATTTTGATTAGAGGGCCGAAGTCATTTGACTTCAGGCCCTCCTTAGGCCTGAAGTTAGATGACTTCAGGCCCTCCTTGGGCCTGAAGTCATCTGACTTCAGGCCCTGCGTAAATAATTAATTTAATAAAAATAATTAATTATAAAAAAACTTCTAATGATTATTTTTGATGTCCAAACTTCTAATGATTAAAAATTATATTGCAATAGGAGTTTTCTAGGTCTATCAGCGGGGTTCGCTCAAAACCCACTGATATTTTTTCAGAAATCTAGATATGAGAGGTCCATCAGTGGGTTTTGCTCAAAACCCACTGATGGACTAAACTACACCTATTGCTTTGGGAAAAATAATAATTTGAGGTTTGGACACCTAAAATACATTCTCCTAACTCTTCCCTAACTATTGATAATGTTTTTTCAGAAATCCAGATATGGGAGGTCCATCAGTGGATTTTGCTCAAAACCCACTAATGGACTAAACTACACCTATTCCTTTGGGAAAAATAATAATTTAATAATTTTTAATAATATTATTAAATAATATATTTAATAAATTAATAAATAATATAGATTAATATAAATTATTATATTTAATAATATTATTAAAAAATTATTAAATATATTTATTAATATTATTTACCAAAAGATGTAATATTATTAAATATATTAATTTATATTAATCTCTATTATTTATTAATTTATTAAATATATTATTTAATAATATTATTAAAAAATTATTAAATTATTAATTTTCCCAAAGTAATAGGTGTAGTTTAGTTCTTCCATCAGTGGGTTTTGAGCAAAACCCACTGATAGACCTCCCATATCTGGATTTCTGAAAAAACATTATCAATAGTTAGGGTAGAGTTAGGAGAATATATTTTAGGTGTCCAAACCTCAAATTATTATTTTTCCCAAAGGAATAGGTGTAGTTTAGTACATCAGTGGGTTTTGAGCAAAACCCACTGATGGACCTCCCATATTTGGATTTCTGAAAAAACATTATCAATAGTTAGGGTAGAGTTAGGAGAATGTATTTTAGGTGTCCAAACCTCAAATTATTATTTTTCTCAAAGCAATAGGTGTAGTTTAGTCCATCAGTGGGTTTTGAGCAAAACCCACTGATAGACCTCTCATATCTGGATTTCTGAAAAAATATCAGTGGGTTTTGAGCGAAACCCGCTGATAAACCTAGAAAACTCCTATTGCAATATAATTTTTAATCATTAGAAGTTTGGACAACTAAAATAATCATTAGAAGTTTTTTTATAATTAATTATTTTTAGTAAATTAATTATTTACGCAGGGCCTGAAGTCAGATGACTTCAGGCCTGACTTCAGGCCCTCCAATCAAAATCTATTAAAATATAATATATTAATATAATATATAATATTAAATTAATATAATAAATAATATTTGACTTCTTTATATATATATATATATATAAAATTCGTTTTTAATATAATGGTCATTTTATATTAATTAGAATTCCTCTTGTAAAGTAGTCTTTCTCAATAATTTTTATTGTGATTTCAAAAATATAAAGAGATGTTTCTTTACATTTTAGACCTACGTAAAAAACCCTATCATAACACAAGATTTCAATTCGACGCAGGGCCTGAAATCATTTAATTTCAGGCCCTGAGTTATTTCTATTTCAGGCCCACGCTAGGCCTGAAATAAAATATTTCAGGCCCACGCTGGGCCTGAAATAAAATATTTCAGGCCCACGCTAGGCCTGAAATAAAATATTTCAGGCCCAACGTGGGCCTGAAATCAACTTCAACTTTTTTTATTTTTTATATATTAATATATTTAATAATATTATTAAATATATTAATTTATATTAATAAAATATTAAAAAAATTAATTATTTATATTTTTAAAAATTATTAAATTATTAATTTTCTCAAAGTAATAGGTGTAATTTAGTTCTTCCATCAGTGGGTTTTGGGCAAAACCCACTAATGGACCTCCCATATCTGGATTTCTGAAAAAACATTATCAATAGTTAGGGTAGAGTTAGGAGAATGTATTTTAGGTGTCCAAACCTCAAATTATTATTTTTCCCAAAGCAATAGGTATAGTTTAGTCCATCAGTGGGTTTTGAGCAAAACCCACTGATGGACCTCTCATATCTGGATTTCTGAAAAAATATCAGTGGGTTTTGAGCGAAACCCACTGATAGACCTAGAAAACTCTTATTGCAATATAATTTTTAATCATTAGAAGTTTGGACACCAAAAATAATTATTAGAAGTTTTTTTATAATTAATTATTTTTATTAAATTAATTATTTACGCAGGGCCTGAAGTCAGATGACTTCAGGCCTAAGGAGGGCCGGAAGTCAAATGACTTTAGGCCCTCTAATCAAAATCTATTAAAATATAATATATTAATATAATATATAATATTAAATTAATATAATAAATAATATTTGACTTCTTTTTAGATATATATATATATATATATAAAATTCGTTTTTAATATAATGGTCATTTTATATTAATTAGAATTCCTCTCGTAAAGTAGTCTTTCTTAATAATTTTTATTGTGATTTCAAAAATATAAAGAGATGTTTCTTTACATTTTAGACCTACGTAAAAAACCCTATCATAACACATGATTTTAATTCGACGCAGGGCCTGAAATCATTTAATTTCAGGCCCTGAGTTATTTCTATTTCAGGCCCACGCTGGGCCTGAAACAAAATATTTCAGGCCCACGCTGGGCCTGAAATAAAATATTTCAGGCCCACGCTAGGCCTGAAATAAAATATTTCAGGCCCCATGTGGGCCTGAAATAAACTTCAACTTTTTTTTTATTTTTTTATATATTAATATATTTAATAATATTATTAAATATATTAATTTATATTAATCAAATATAAAAAAATTATTTATTTATATTTTTAAAAATTATTAAATTATTAAAATGATCTCTGTATATATTTGAAATCACGTTTGATGAGATATTTTTTTAATTGAAATATTTTTTCGGTTTTTATCTTACGTTTTTTATCCGATTCCATAATATATTATTTTAAAATAAAAAATCTGAAAAAATCTTTTCAAATGTCTCGGAATTCGTTATTAAGAATGAGAAAGAGAAAGAGAAAGAGAATGACATGCAGTACTTTGGCAGGAGGGGTATAAGAGGAAGTTCACTAAAATAAGTACGTTATTTGATAATAATAAAACCATGGTATGTCTTTTGATAAATACTAATTTTTGAGTACGTCCTTTGATAAATTGTCCAAAAAAACATGTCTAGCTTTAAAATGTGGCCCGTGACAATCACGTGCCTTGTGGCCCATGATAAAATGCAGCGGCGAAACGTTTTATTAGTTTTTTTTAGATATTTAAGAATTGTATTTTAATTTTGATAAATTCATAAATACAATTTTTTTAAGGAACGATTAATATAAAATATTAAACTAATTGATCATTTATGAGTATTTATGAGTACTTCTAGAGAATCAAACCGATCATTATCAGGAATGAGAGTACCAACTAAAAAAACATCACGTGCCTTATGAAAAATATTTATTTCATTAAATAAAATTAATGTGTTGATTTTTCAAAAATTGCCTTTGAAATCTATTAACTTTGTAATGAACATTCATAATGAAAAAAAAAAAAATATTTGCCTCCCATCTACGTCTGAATAAAATATTTGGCTCCAACATTCAATTACCACGCGCATTAATTAGTAATTTTTTGGATGTCTCATATTAATTATTTTATATTCATCTGATAGATTGATAATTAATATATAAAATATTATAATTAATAATTATAAAGTTTGAAGATTAAATCTTAACGAAATTAAATGTCTATTTTTTCTCATGTGTTAGTCATTATCTATCTTAATAGACTTGTGATTTATCTTCTCCGTGTTAGTTCTGAGATAGATTAGTGAAGATCAACGTTCTGAAAATCGGACCGGACCGGCCGGTCGGACAGGATGAACCGGGAACCGGTCAAATTTTCGATCCGAGTTAACTCTGAAAACTAGTTGCTCAAGAACCGGGTGTAAACTATTTTGAACCGGTCAGGAACCGATGAACCGGGCATACCGGCTTGGTTTATTTTATTTTTTATTTTTTGATTTTTTTTTCCTTTTGCAATTTTACTTTCTTACTGAAAAATAAAAATTAAAAAATAAAATGTCAAAATCCTAATTTGCTTTCACCTAAAATCTCAAACGAATAAACTTACTATTTGCTTGAACCCAACAGTTTTAAACTTAAATTTTTCTTTGTAACTAATCATTTTTTTCAAAAATATCGTGCTGAGTTTCTGACAAAAGCATATCACATGCTCGACCTAGTTGATCCAATCTTGAAGAAAATAATTGGGCAAGTTGTTAGTTTCATATATTTATATAAATATATATTTTATTATATAACGGTTATATCCCGATTGAACCCCCGATTAAATCGATTGAACCTCTGAACCTCTATCTCGATCGGTTTGATATCCCGTCCGATTATCAAAATCTTGGTGGAGACACTAGGGATGAAGTAATTTTCTTTTGACCACCACATTAATTATTTTGCGATAAGTTCAAATCATATGGTCCATGCACTCCTTTTAACCCTCTAACTATCCCCATTAGAAAATCATCCTTCTCTTAAATGCTTGGTTATATATATATATATATATATATATATATATATATATATATATATATATATATATAAAGCTTCAAATCATATGGTCCATGCACTCCTTTTAACCCTCTAACTATCCCCATTGGAAAATCATCCTTCTCTTAAATGCTTGGAATATATATATATATATATATATATATATATATATATATATATATATATATATATATATATATATATATATATATATATATATGAACCCTCGTGGCTTCGTGCGATGATAAAAAGAAAAAAAAAATTCAACTCGTTCTTTTGAAAAGGATAGAGTGGTAGAGGCTTGAGAGAACAAAAAGATAGGAGATGAATTAGCCATGATGGTTGTAAAAAAAATCAATATCCCATTAAAGTAGGTTGTTATATGAATTATTTATGTTATTTGGTAGGATCATCTATTATATTTTTATTTATATATAAATAAAGTTTATTTAATTTATTTAATCCAGACATCTAATTCTTGAGATGACTAACTCGATCTCATAAAAATTTTCTGCCTACCAACAAGATAAATAGGAAAATCACTTACAACGTGTCACGGCTAATATTGGAATCTTAGACCCCTTTCTAATATATTAGAGAACCTAGCTATTACACCATTGAATTTTATTTGATGTATGTATTTTTCATGATTTCACATCATTAATTAGGGTATTTAATATTTATTCATCGTTTATATATATATTTATGTCATTTTAAACTTGTCTTTTAGCTCCCGTAGGCGTAGTGTCATAGTTAGGCTCTCCATTGATAAACCAGGTGTCTGGAGTTCGAGACTCATCTGCAACGCATTATGGAGGATTTTTTCCCTAATGGGTAACGGATCTAGGGTTGTAAACAAGCCGAGTCATGTCGAGTTTTGGGGTGTTCAAACTTGTTTGATAAGGTAACCGAGTCGAGCCTAAAATGAACCAAGCCTTTGAAATGTTGTTCAAACATGCTTTGATTTATTTTTTATGAGCTTGAGCTTGTTTGAAGCTTAGCTTGAGCCTAATTCGTTTAGATTTTATCGAGCTCTTAATTTAAGCTTGGCTTGAGCTAGGTTCGAGCTAAGTTCGTTTAGATGTTATCGAGCACTTAATTCAAACTTATTTGATTATTTGAAAATTTTACTTGTCTAATTGATTATTGAACTTGATAATTCAAACTTTTTTATTTTATTTTATTTATTTTATTTTTATTATTGAGTATATTAATGAGAGTTTTATTAATAAACATGATTCGTGAACATTGTTCATGAACATGATCACGAACGTTATTCATAAAAATTAACAAGTTGAACACATATGTGTTCTTTGTTTGTTTAGTTTAACGAGTTGTTCAAGCTTGTTTATTTAATTGATCTTGTGTATATTGAACGAACATAAACAAATTCTTATCAAGCCGAACATCAAGTTTGTTTATGAACGTTTTGTTAGTAGGAGCCCTAGAGCCAATTATATAATGATTGACTAGAGATTTTTTGTATCATATTCTATCATTAATAAAGGTATGTTTGGTTATTATACTTTATATTTGTGTCAAATAATTAAGTATAATAATGTCCTTGAGTAGTAGGTTCTTATCTACATCATATCGATTGATTGAATCGATAGTGAGATGATGTAGAGAACACTACACTAAATCATTCCTAGTCAAACATTAATATTCAAGGATAATATTAATGCATGAAGACTAGAATGTAGGTCAATTGATGACTTGAGCTCATAAGTCATGGATATATGATATCAAGTTAACATATGGGTATACATTTGAGAATGTGTACTGAATTGACCCGCCATGAGAAAGTTTAATAGATTGTCATATGAGTGTCATTAACTTTCTCATATGACTATTAGTATGAATAGTCCTTAGACCTAAAGTCACTACGGTTCCCTACATAAGGAGTTATGTACTTTGGTATCGTCAAATGTCACCCGTAACAGGTTGGACAGTAAAGGCAATCACTGAGTATGTAATGAATTATGCAAAGGGATATGAGTGATATAGATGGGATCTATCCCTCTCATATGACAGGAGTGATATTTGTGGGCCCCTTGATCGAGTATGACTATTAGAACGCATGGTCATGCTCAAATGAGTCAATATGAGTTATTGAGCTCATTTGTTTGAGTAAGTCTACTCGGGGATCAAGAAATACAAAGATTGATCGAGGATGGTACGGTCTATGCCTCATTGGTCAATCTAGATATCGAGGATGGAAGGACAAGGTTATATATTGTCAAAGTCACGGAGATTAAGTCGGATCTCGATTTTCTCGTCACTTGGGTAGCAATGATGTATTACTAGATGACACTCATTGCTTATGTGCCTAAAGCGGTTTAGACACATTGCCAATGTTACGAGAACCTATTGGGTCACACACTAAAGACACGATGCTTCGGAGATTAATTGACCTTAGTTTGACTAAGATTTGATCCGAATTGGATTAATTGAGTTAGACTCAAGTGAATCCAACTGGATTATAGGAATGAAATCTAATTTGAGTTAGGCTCATTTAGATTAGATTCAACCATATTTGAATGAGATATTAATTCATTAAAATGCTTAATAATTAATAATAGGGGAAGACAAAAAATTCATCTTCATTCAATGAAGAGAAGTTGAAGAGTCACATGAGAAACTGTGCTCTAATTGGGTTTTTATTGGCATTAATGGAGGGAAGCTAAAGGGACAAAAACTCTTCATATTCATGGGATGAGTATAAAAGAGTTTTTCTTGTCATTTGAATGAAGAACTTGTCATTTTTCCTTCCCCTCCTTCTCTTGGCCGAAAACCCTCTTCTCCCTCTCTTTTTTGCTTTGTGAATCTCTTCTTGTGGTTAGCACCACAAAGACGATTCTTCTCTGAAGCTTGAGAGATCGTGTTCATGTGGATACGCATACAGGCATGAACCCTTGAACGTGAAAGAGATCCGGCATGCCTCGGATAAGCGTGATAAGCGAAGGACGCGTGCCAAAGGTATACCTATACGATAGGAATTTATAAATTAACTTTCTATAAGTTTTCTTTCGCATGGATTACTCGTGAGATCTATTATTTCCGCTACGTTTTTTAAATATTTTTGTCTATCAGTGGTATCAGAGCCACTTGCGAAAGATCATACAAATATTTTCATCGAAGGCTCCGAACTAAGTAAAACCGAACTATGTTTTGACTTGTGTTTTCCGTTTATAATTTCCGCTGTGCACTAATTTCTGAAAAGACGAATTGTTAAAATATACATGATTTACCTCCCCCTTCCCTCCTCTCACATGCAATGTTCATACAATTTCTGTGTCCTTAGATATCAATTTGACATACTATATTATGAACCATGATTTTTTTAACTCATTTTATATCGAGTTAAATTTATCAATCATTATTATAATATAGTAATCGATTGGTGGAATGTTACATGACCATATAATCATTTCCAATCGATTGGCAAATCTACTGATAGGGTTGAATAAGCCCGCGGCAGGCACGTGGGATGAAGAAGATGCAGGATGTGACACTTCGAGTCGGAAAGACTCTCCTGCCCGGGCCACGGGATCTCCCGCGGGGGATCCGCCCGGGAAGATCAGCCAGAAGACCCCCCCCCCCCCTCCCGACCTGTCTGCGGATAAGCTTCCCCATCACACGGAGTCATTGCGACCCTTAATTAGCGCCACGAGCCGAAGCAGGATAACAGCGTAGACCGTTTCAATGGCTAGCTTGTAACCGCCGGAAGAGGGGGGGCAATGTGGCGCAAGTCACGGGGATGTGGCATAGATCGAGGGCACAAGCATGGTCTATGGACATCAGTATAAAAGGTAGTACAATCCCTCCGGTAAAGGGGTTACACTCTCTCAACTCTAAACATCTTCTTTATTTTTCGCAATCTTCTGTTCTTGACAGACACTGACTTGAGCGTCGGAGTGGACTCTGTTGGACCCCTGCCGGCGTGTCCCTTAACACTCGTGTTAACTTCGCAGGACCCCAAAGTTCCTCCCCTGCCGTCGACTCCTTCTAGAACAAATTTAGCATCGTCTGTGGGAAACTAGCAAAGCACCTAAAGGAGCACCGATGGCAAGGTTGGAGGAACAACCCAGTGCCCGTATAGGGGAAGACTTGGATCTTCAAAGGGTCTTGCCAGAGGACCTCGCCCATCCGCGAGAAGATGAAGGACCTAAGCAGGAACAGAGGGAGGTCTAGAGTGAAGAAGTACATATCCATCCTCAACGCGGAAGGGGAAGCACGCACATCGCCCTCGACCTCGCACCGGAATTAAAAAGTCACCTCGTCGAGTGCCTGCGAAACCATAAAGATGTGTTCGCTTGGGCCGCTGAAGAGATTAAAGGGGTTCCACCGGCGTTAGCCATGAACCACCTGCATGTTACGCCGGAAGCCCATCCCGTGAAGCAAAGGCGGAGACATTTCTCCCCTGAGCAGGATAAGGCCATTCGAGATGAAGTTCAGAAGTTGTTAAAAGCTGGACACATCAGAGAAGTCCAATTTCCAGCATGGCTGGCCAATGTGGTCCTCGTCCCTAAGCCTGGGGGCAAATGGCGAGTCTACATCGACTTCCGAGACTTAAACAAAGCATGCCTGAATGACTGCTACCCCCTGCCTCGGATAGACCGGTTGGTGGACTCTACAATCGGCTGTGAGTTCATCTCAATGTTAGATGCTTACCAGGGCTATCACCAAGTCCCACTCGCTCCTGAGGACCAGGAGAAGGTCAGTTTTGTGACGGCTGACGACACATACTGCTACAATGTCATGCCCTTCGACCTGCGCAATGCGGGCGCCACATACCAGACGATGATGGACAATGTCTTCAGGCACCAGATCGGGCGGAACATCGAAATGTACGTGGACGACATCCTGGTCAAGACTAACAAAGGAGGTGACATGATAGCTGACCTTGAAGAGATGTTCGCCACCCTGAGAGCCAATAGTATAATCCATAAAGGGCGTGAACGGAATATCATTCAGAAAAAGCTAAGTCTCCGTCTGTGATTAAACCCTACAGCCTATCGGTGTGTAGGCTTGCCATCAGAGCTGTTACACCGCTCCCGGGCCCAGAGCTGGGATTAAATCCTACAGTCTCTCGGTGTGTAGGCTTGGCCTC
>JAGFNQ010006174.1:280907-399954 GCA_024364735.1 Boesenbergia rotunda
TTCCAGCAGGTCTACGGTGCTGAAGCCGTCATCCCGGTGGAGGTAGGGGAATTATCGCAAGAAGAAAACGACCAGGAGCGTTTGATTGATCTGGACCTCATCTCGGAGGTACGAGATAAAGCCGCAGCAAGGATGGAGGCATATCGGTGAAGGATTGAGCTAGCCTACAATCGCCGAGTGATCGCTCGCAGCTTCAAAGTAGGTGATCGTGTATGGAAGATAATAAAACCGGTAGGTGACCCCGGGAAGTTGGAGCCGCAGTGGGACGACCCCTACATTGTCATCAAAAAACTCATAGGAGGTAGCTACTATTTGGAAGACAATAAAGGTAAAAGATTGAAAAGGCCCTGGCATGCTAACCATCTCCGCCCCTATCGTACTCAGTGAGTTTCCGCGTAGTGCATTTCTTTGATGTATTTTTCACTTCTTCACTGCCTGGCAGTGTAATCAATAAAGGGGGTGAACGGAATACCATTCAGAAAATATTAAGTCTCCGTCTGTGATTAAACCCTACAGTCTCTCGGTGTGTAGGCTTGGCCTTGAAGCTGTACACGCCCGACCAAGAGCTGATTAAATCCTGTAGCCTCTCGGTGTGTAGGCTTGGCCTCGGAGCTGTACATGCCCAGCCAAGAGCTGATTAAACCCTACAGCCTCTCGGTGTGTAGACTTGACCTCGGAGCTGTACACGCCTGACCAAGAGCTGATTAAACCCTACAACCTCTCAGTGTGTAGGCTTGGCCTCGGAGCTGTACACGCCTGACCAAGAGCTGATTAAATCCTACAGCCTCTCGGTGTGTAGGCTTGGCCTCAGAGTTGTACATGCCTGGCCAAGAGCTGATTAAACCCTACAACCGCTCGGTGTGTAGGCTTGGCCTCAGAGCTGTACACGCCTGGCTAAGAGCTGATTAAACCCAACAACCTCTCAGTGTGTAGGCTTGGCCTCGAAGCTGTACACGTCCGGCCAAGAGCTGATTAAACCTTACAGCCTCTCGGTGTGTAGGCTTGGACTCGGGGTTGTACACGCCCAGCCAAGAGCTGATTAAACTCTACAGCCTCTCGGTGTGTAGGCTTGTCCTCAAAGCTATACACACCCGCCCAAGAGCTGATTAAAGCCTACAGCCTCTTGGTGTGTAGGCTTGGCCTCGGAACTGTACACACTCGACCAAGAGCTGATTAAATCCTACAGCCTCTCGGTGTGTAGGCTTGGCATCGGAACTATACATGCCCGACTAAGAGCTGATTAAATTTTACAGCCTCTCGGTGTGTAGCCATGACCTCGGAGTTGTACACGCCCGGCCAAGAGCTAATTAAACCTTACAGTCACTCGGTGTGTAGGATTGGCCTTGGAGCTGTACACGCCCGACCAAGAGCTGATTAAACCCTACAGCCTCTCGCTGTGTAGGCTTGGCCTCAGAGTTGTACATGCCCGGTCAAGAGCTGATTAAACCTTACAGCCACTCGATGTGTAGGCTTGGCCTTTGAGTTGTACACGCCCGGCCAAGAACTGATTAAACTCTATAACCTCTCGGTGTGTAGGCTTGGCCTCGGAGCTGTACACGCCCGACCAAGAGCTGATTAAACCCTACAGCCTCTTGGTGTGTAGGCTTGGCCTCGGAGCTGTACACGCCCGACCAAGAGTTGATTAAACCCTACAGCCTCTCGGTGTGTAGACTTGGCCTCGGAGTTGTACACGCCCGGCCAAGAGCTGATTAAACCCTACAACCTCTCAATGTGTAGTCTTGGCCTCGGAGCTGTATACGCCCGGCCAAGAGCTGATTAAACCCTGCAGTCTCTCGGTGTGTAGACTTGGCCTTGGAGCTATACAGGCCCAGCCATGAACGGATAAGAGCCTCCCGCTTGCTCGAGCAACCCGGGCCTGAAACTGGACATTTTCAAGGAAAACAGTAAATCACTCCAAAAATAAGGAGTTCGGTGGTATAGAAGTTCGACGTCAAATCAAGCAAACATTCGTCCTAAAAAAGAAAGCTTAAAAAGAAGAGGCTACAACGGCCAAAGGACGATTAGGGAGGGGCTAGGTACATGATAGGAGGTGTCCTATAAAGCCCGCTCTTCGGCGGAAAGATCGTTCCAGACACGCTGAATAGTTATCGCGCGCAAGTCGGAGTCGGGTTTCAGTAGCTGGTCCTTCTCCAACTGCTTGATAGCACCGTAGAAGCCTTGTTTGAGGCGCTTGACTACTTGTGCGGCTACTACCTCGGCATACTCCTCCGATTCCAAGAATTTGGCCTTGAACCCCGCCTCAATCCGAGATACTTGAATTACATGATCCCTCTGCTGTTGTTGTACCTTGCATCGGCTTCCGCCTTAGCAGATTTCAGTGTCTCCACTTTTCGGAGTAAGTGCGCCTGAACCTCTTGTACCTCCTGGAGCTTCTGGGTAGCAGCAGTAGCTTGTGCTTTAGCTTGAATCACTTGATCCTGGAGATCGGCTGCATAAGAGCTCGACAGTTCCAAGTCGTGTTCTCGCAAAGCCATCAGGTGCTCTCGTTCTGCGCACTGGTCCTCCAAGACCTTCTTAGCAGACTCCAGGGTGTCAACTTGATCAGCTAGCTCCCCCGTTCGAGCTTGGAGTTACTCCCGCTCTTGCGATAGCTTCTGCAGTTCCCCTTCCAGTGCTTGGTTCCTCTCGGATCCAAGGCATTCCCGAAGCTTATACCCGTACAGAGTATCCTCGGCCGTTATTAAGGCGGTTAGGTAATGCTCAATTTTCTCTCGAAGGGCCCGGCTGACCTCCAGCTGCAGGAGATCGGCCTCGCGAGCCCGGCCAGTTTCTGCCTCAGCATCCGCCACCCACCGCAGGAGGTCTTCAGTAACCCCTCCAGCCTGCAGCAGGCGGCTAGTGGCCGCGCAGTTAAAGGCAACCTGTGGGGCAAATACAGATAGCTAGTAAAAGGATATTGAGATGAAATGATCAGCGCACTCAGGATACTTACTGCCAGTAAGGTTTGATGTAGCATGCCCAGGTAGTGGGCTAATCCAGATACCCGCCACGATAGAACGAGAGACCCTCAGCAAGAGGCTTGGACTGGCCGGGGATGTCACTAGGGTGAGCAACATCTCCTTCTGAACTTGAAACGCTCAGTGACACCTCAGTAGTTACCCCCTTTATGCGGATGGACTGAGAATTGGCGGTCGTTTTCTTCTTCGCCTGGGGAGCCTTCCGGTGAGAGTGGGGCTGCCTCGTGGACACCTCCTTGCCGCGAGGAACGGCTGGAAGGTCGGCTGGAGGGGTTGTGGCATCGGTGATGGGAAGAGACGTAGCAATGACGGGGGAGGGAGATCCTGTTCTGACGATCGAGGACGGGGAAGCCGCATCCTCGGGAGTGGCCAAGCGCAGGCCTTTCTTCAATCGTTTCGGAAGGCGATCCTGTTGAGATCGCCCCTCTTGACGTTTCTTTTCAGGCACATGGATTGCGGAAGGCACGATAGACAGGGGAGATGCCTCTTTTTCTTGTGGAGCCTCCGAAACGGTGGTAGGTGGCCCCCCTTTAAAGACCAGGGGCGACCCCAAGGCGCCACTGTCTTGGCGGACCTTTGGCACTATTGGGCCCGCCGACAGCTCTCCCTCCACTTCGCCACCCTCGGAGGGGATTCCTACGGGGGTCAAAGATACTAACCCTGGGATCAACGCCTGTTCGTTAGCCTGGTCTCACTTCAGGAGCTTATTCATCGCCATAGAAAACATAATGTCGCTTGCGAGGTAAAAGATGAGAAGGCATCGGCCAGCATTAACCAGGCACTGTACCAGGTGCAATACAACTTACGAAGGTTGGAGCTGAGGGGTATAATCTTCGGACTAATCTCGGCCCGATAAAGGAGCTCCTCGCACTGCACCAACTGGAGTCCATGGAATTCCATCCCTGCTAGTATACTTTTAGCTCTGTAATATCCCGTGTCCTGTTGGAAATCACCAAGGTCTGGGGTAGGGGGCAAGTTCTCCGTCCAGTGGATGTCGCTGAAAGGACACTTGGGAAGCCAGATATAGAGAAATCTTTCCTTCCACCCCTTGTGAGAGGAAGGAAGGCCCCCCAGAAATCTATGACTAACACGAGCGGTGAAGCTAGATGCCCCGTGAGATCCAACGGGCACGAAAAAGAAATGGAAGAATGGGGGGGGGGGGGGTCAGAGGAATGTTGAAAAGCTTGAAGAGAACGAGAGCCCTGCCCATCTGGGCAAAGGCGTTCGGAGCCAACTGTTGAAGCGGGATGCGAAAGTAATGGGCAACATTCATGAAATAAGGATGGACAGGGAAGTGAAGCCCTAGTTCTAGTTGTCCCAGGAAAAAGGTGTAAAAATCCTCCCCGGTGGTTACCAGTGGTTGACCTGCGGTAGGGACCCTTACCTCCCAATCTGCGGAATATCATATTTTTGACAGACAGTCTGGAGGGATTCCGACTTAACCTTGGAGGAGATGGTCTCATACCACTCAGGATGAAATCCCAATTCTCTCAAGGAGCACTCATCGGCTCCTGAAGACATCTTTATCTTCTCCATCAGACCCAAGGGGAATGAATGAGGGAAGGACAAAACGCAGGAGGACTTACTCCCGTCGAAAAAACGCGACAGTGAGAATGACAAGTAAGCAAGGAGGGCTCTTGACGACAACTAGGGTAAGGCTGCCGCTGGGCGCCATTGCACCCACTTTTATAGGGACACGATACATCCCCCGAGGCAATAGAAGGCTGGCAGGTTGAGGATACTAACGGGTTATCTTGGGGATCAGTTAGCCCTCATCGTCGTCGCTTCGTATGGCCCGTAATACGCCGCAAAGAGAGGAAAAAGACACGTGGCGCTGTTGCATGCGCTGAGCAATTGCGTCACCTTGGCTGCCGCAAGGCTCGCAGGGGTACGTGATGTATTCAAAAAATCATCCAGGGTCAAGAGACTTGCGGAATATGTCCGAAGGTCCGGTCAAAACTTGAAGAATGTGAAAAAGGACAGGACCCAGCTTCTCCATCAGCACCGCAGTTCAATCAGTTAGCCACACTTCCTTCGATTAGACTTGAAGGAAGGGACTTGTGATAGGGTTGAATAAGCCCGTGGGGGCGCGTGGGATGAAGAAGTTGCGGGACGCGACACTTCGAATCGGAAAGACTCTCCTGCCCAAGCCATGGGATCTCCCTCAGGGGATCCACCCGGGAAGGCCAGCTAGAAGATCCCCCCGGGCTCACCCTGAGGGATTGGGCCCCGAGAGCACCTCAGGAGGCACCACGCCTGTGCTCACTCGGGCCGAAAGACCCCGAGATCAACTCGGGAGGCGGAGCCCTAACAATGACCGAACTCGAGTACTGACCCCCCCCCCCCCGACCTGTCTGCGGATAAGCTTCCCCATCACACGGAGTCATGATGACCCTTAATTAGTGCCACAGGCCGAAGCAGGATAACGACGCAGACTGTTTCAATGGCTAGCCTGCAACCGCCAGACGAGGGGGGGGGGGGACAACATGGCGCAAATCACGGAGACGTGTCATGGATCGAGGGCAAAAGCCTGGTTTACGGACATCGATATAAAAGGTAATCTAACCCCTCCGGTAAGGGGGATACGCTCTCTCAACTCTAGACATCTGACATCTTCTTTACTTTCCACAACCTTTTCTTCTCAACGGACACTGACATGAGCGTCGGAGTGGACTCCGCCGGACCCCCGTCGGCGTATCCCCTAACGCTTGTGTTGACTTCGCAAAACCCTAAAAGTTCCTCCCCACCTCAGCAACTATCACAGGGGCAAAGCTTCAGTGTCTGGCCATTGTCGTCGACTCTTTCCGGAACACCCTGTATATTTTGTATTGATTACGTTCACTGATCCAGTTTTGATATAGAATAGAAGGGTGATTATTCTGGAGATCCCTTTGCTATTATAGATTTCAAAGAAAGATACAGGGAATCACAAACCTAGAGAAGTCGTTTAAATTTGATTGATATTAATCAACTAATGTAGTAAAATCCAACTCTTTTTATTCAATTTCAAATGGGCATCAGTCTAGTAAATATTTCATCCTAAATCATATCCTTCAATTTTTCATAGTATCAGTTGTCAACCATTCTAAAGACTGGATTTACTTAAGCTTCTCTATCCTCATTCTAAGTACCTAATGTCAGATGAACCTCTAATTCTCTAGACTTTCATAGTTGGAGCTTTTTCATCTCTGAGTCTTCGTCGACTTTTGCATTCGATCCGCGATCTGCTCGAGTTTCCTCCTTTTGAGACAATAATCCGGTCTTTAGCCTTCTTGAACATTTCATGTCTTGCATCCACTCTTCCAACCTGCATGAACTTCCTCTTGTCGAGAATTTGATGATCGACGTTTTTGGACTTTCCTTGTCTTATGATCCTGTCGACAAGCGAAGACCGGTTCTCACTCGGATGACTCGGTCTGACCAATATGACCCAGTCTGCTGTAGTTCGGAGGTCGGACCGAAACAGAGCTCTCAATGTAGTGGAGTGGTTGCAAAATGGCAGCAATCTTCGCTTCGAAACACTAAGGGGGGTTTATATAGGGGAGGGGAAACTCTCTGTCTTGTCAGGGCTGTCAATTCTCATTAAGGGAAGATCAATTGACAAATTCGGGATAATGACAATCGTATTAATGTTGTGAGACTGTCTCAGCCGCCTGACACCCTGAATAAACTGTCTCCTCTGTCCCGCATTAATTCGTGGTGACTTTGTCAGGTGATGATTGTGTCAGAGGGCTGTCATCTGACTGCTGACAGAGACAGACTATAATAGTCTATCCGATCCCGGATGTCCATCCTTGGGTGACCGACCTCGGGCGTCCTCGGGTGACCGACCCCGAGTGCCCGACCTCGGGTGACCGGCCCCGAGTGCTCGAGCTCGGATGACCGACCTCGGGCGACCGGCCTTGAATGACCGACCCCGAGTGCTCGACCCCGGGTGGCCTTTGGCCCGGCTTAACTACCCCTGGTTCGGAACGCAAATCGAACCCACGACCGAGCCCTTGATCCTTCTGAAAAATCATCCACCCGGATCACAAGCCTCCCCCTCAAGTCTAGTCGAAGGAGGAGTTCAGTCCGACTGACTAGGCTCCTGGCTCGGTCGGCGTACTTCTTTCCCGCCTTCCCGCGCGTCACATCATACGCTTAATCTTCTTCTTTAAATACCAGATCCACCATCAAATCCCCATTAAGGCTAGGCCACGTGTCATCTCCCGACTGGAGACCTCTGGCAATGAAACGTCATTGGCATGACTCGTGCGACGTGCGAGCGAAGTTTCGAGGTCTAGGAAATGACAGGGATCGGACGGCGGAAATTCGATCCCGCCATTTTCCATTCCTCCATCGGACGGCTCTCCTGATTTCACCTGTGGTATAAATAGGCTTAACCCCTCATTTTACCCTTTTCTGTCCCGACCTCTGCTTTCTATCCGATCTTTGTCCGACCTCCGCCGTCCGACTCCCTCCGCCCCGGCGAACAGTGTCTCCTGTGAACTTCGTCTTTAGGTATTCCTTTTCTTTGCCGATCCTTTGCTGTGCCTTCTCTGATTTCGTTTCAATGGCCGAGTCGTCCGCGCCCCCCGAGCCGTGGTATCTGACCACTCGGTCTTCCCTAACCTTAGGTCAGATAGAGACCCTGCGTATAGATTACCGGATCCCCGAAGACCATCCCATAACTTTGCCCGACCGTCGGGGTCGAGCACACGAGCCCCCCTTAAGCCATTTTATCATCTTCTCTGATCAGTTGTTAGCTGGTCTACGCTTTCCCCTGCATCCTTTCTTCCGTGAGGTCTGTCGCTACTTCCAGATCTCCTTGTCTCAATTAGCCCCTAACTCTATCCGAATTCTGTACGGTACCGTGATTATCTTCACCGCCCATAAAATTCCCTTAGAACCTCGGGTGTTCCATTTCTTCTATTATCTTAAGAAACAGGAGCCCGGGAATTTCTACTTCCAGGCTCGCATTAACTCGGCCTTCTTGGAGAAGGTCCCTTCGTCTAATAAGGGTTGGAAGTCCCACTTTTGCTATATCCGATCTACCCCCCCTGCGAACTGGCCTACCAGGTGGATAGAAGACCTGCCCGATCACCCTCAGATGCCCAAGAATCTGCGCTCAGACCCGGGTTATCGATCTGCCTTCTTCAAGCTCGGGGGAGCCCGATACCATGCGGGCAAATTACTGATTGAGGGTATGTTGTATCTCTTCCGGCTGAGCCAAGTCCCGACGGAGCTACCCGGCACCCTCGGTACGTCCCTATTCGAGTTGCAAATTTGTTAATGCTAACTAAAACTTTTTCCTTTGTGCAGCCGAAGTCATGTACGGCGCTAGGGTTGATGCCGTCTTGGATCGGGAGGAGGAGGCCATGGAGGCTCTGGCCGCCCAACTGGCGGCCGCTCGGGCAGCTCCCCCAGTTGTAGTTGCGCCCGCTCCAGAGCAACCCGATATGGCGGAAGACAACCCGGTCGAGAATCTTGCCGCTGGGGATTCGGGAGCTACAGCCCGAGTGGCGAGTGAGGAGACTCCCGTCCAGATAGAAGAAGAAGACGAGGAGGAAGTGGAACAGGCGGCCTCCACTAGCTTGGTCCGGAAGCGCCGTCGCCTGGTTGTTCTATCACGCTCATCTTCACCAGCGGGCCCCACTTCAGAAGGTCAGATTGCGCCTTCCCCCGTCGACCGAGCTCCCCCACCCACTCGAGCGCCGGCCTCCAGCCCTGCTCTTCCCCTGTCTGCTCCTCGAGCCCCGGCCCCCTGCATCCCGATCGAGAGCTCGGGCTCCTTCTTCAACGAGACCCCCGGCTGGAGCACCGACCTTGGGTATGGCGTCTTCGTCCCGGGCTCCCCCGTCGAGCGCCCACATCGTCGAAGCCGTGGAAGCTCTTCTATCGCTGAATTCGCCTCCGAGGTCAGCCATGGATATTCAGGTCCCTTCTGCGACTGCCCTGACCTTAGTAGTCCAGCCTCAGCCACTCAATCTGCATGGCTGATTAGTCTCGGGCTGGGATCAAGGTTGGAATGCGCCCTTCGCCATGGACCCCGTTGGCCTGGCCGACCACTTCTTTCTGGAAGCGACTCAGGTATTTCTCCTCGTGACTTAGCTACCTATGCTTATCCTTATGCCTTTCGTATCGCATTTCGCAGCAATGGGCGCTGAGTCATGCGGTCGGTCAGGCTCTAGTCACCAACACCAGGGAACGCCGGGCGGCCGAGCGGAAGGTAAAGGACTTGGAGGCCAAGTTAGTACATTGTGCCCTCCCTCCGGGCGACGAGGGCCGGGACCAGTTACGTTCAGAGGTAACTGCGTTGAGATCGCATATGTCAGAGCTGGAGGCCCAATCAGAGGAAGAGAAGCGAGCGATGGCCCAAGCTGCCGTGGAGGTGGAGCGATTGTCGAATCGGGTGGGCCACCTGGAAGGTGAGAATAAGATTCTCCAAACTCGCAACGCCCGCACCCGTTCCGACCTGGACAAGAAGACCGCAGAGGCTAAGTGTCACGCCCCGAGACCATTGGAGCCGCTGATCCAATATAAAATCGAACAGCATCTCCCTTGTCCGGCGGACAATTTACACATATATACAAACCCACGCAATTATAAAATGGCCTCAGGCCTCAAAATAGATATATATAAAGTATAAGAAAATGAAACAACACAACACTGAAACATAGAACTCACCTGAGCTGCCCCCTGGGCAGGCGCGTAGCAAAACAATCAAGACTTAGTCCAACAGAGGACTCAAAAATACAATATCGTACGAATAAATCCAATACAAGCCCTCGATAACAAACGAATACAAAACATATACTCTGCTATCGAAAGAAAACCAAAACCAGCGGAAGCTCCCATCCAAATGGAGTCGTAGGGACCCGGGACTGGCAACTGGACTCCTCCGGCGAGCTATCAACCTGAAAACAAAAATATTACGACGAGTGGTGAGTCCAAGTGAACTCGCGGGTATATAGATAGATATGCATGGCTGAACAAAATAGCTGAATAAGCTATAAAGAAATAACAGGATACAGTCTCAACAGGAATATCAGAATATGCATAACTGAAAATAACAACTGACTGTACATACCAGAAATCAGTCTATCCATACCATAAAAGACTCGTACCGACACGAGCTAGTGCAGGGTCATCAAACCACACATAAACATATCCTGTACATGCATGTCAAACAAGTGCAGCAAATAAATGCAGCAATCACAATCAAAATGCACAATGCATCATATGCACATGATGCAATGTCATGGTCACCCCCTAACTCCAGTCAAGCCACCGAGACAGGCGATACTGTGTCGGCCGAGTGGGTAGAGCTGTGACACTATATGCACCCTGCTATCACTACTCATGAGTGACCGGGTGGACAGGATGCTGGCGGGGGACCGCCCCCCTACCCCATTTATATATGAGGGAGCGTCGCTCTCATCTCCTCTGGTCTATGGGAAGAGAAGGGATCTCCGCCTGCTACCACGCCCCGAAACCACTACCCCTGAGCGGTCGAGTGGAGCAGTAGAGAGCAAATGCACACAACTATGGTATCCACTAACCCATGAGTGGTCGTGTGTGCATATCATGTACCGGAAGACGATAGGCTCAACCACAAGGAAGTCGCTGATCGCCGGCATGCAACAGTGCAGGTATGGTGCATGACTCTCACACATGCAACCCTACCAGGTCATCATACATAACTCAACATGACATGCACAGGTCGATCACAGGTATAATAACCTAACCATCATGCATCAAAGTGCATATGCAAGTAATAACAGAATCAACCAATGCAGATATCAGGTGACATGCAACAATAACCCAATCGGTCCATATCTAACCACACGTGAAAGTATAACCAGAATCAACCAATGCAAATATCACGTGACATGCAACAATAACCCAATCAGTCCATACCTAGACACACGGGCAAGTATGACCAGAATCAACCAATGCAAATATCACGTGACATGCAACAATAACCCAATCAGTCCATACCTAGACACACGGGCAAGTATGACCAGAATCAACCAATGCAAATATCAGGTGACATGCAACAATAACCCAATCAGTCCATACCTAGACACACGAGCAAGTATGACCAGAATCAACCAATGCAACCATACAATGGTATGCTAAATCCTATCCACATACTCATGCTCATACCAGTGCTATACAGAATCAGATAACAAATAAACGAGACTGTATAGAAAGAAATTTAGATCATATCCAAGGTCAAGCATAAATATCAAGTAGGATAACAAAACGGTAGCAGATAAAGGTCAATATCAACCTACTGCATCATATCAAATAGCCATGCATAAAGATAAAGTGGATCTAAAGAAGACAAGCAAGAAGTACCCGCCTCAAAAGTAGGAGTCCGTATACGAAGAGAACCTCCCGTCTGATACTCCGAAACCCAAAAGTCCAAATCAATCAGTGTCCTGTATCAAAGGATTTAGATAGCTATTACCGAAAGCAATAACTAGCTAACAAGTTCCTAAATCATATTAGGGTTAACCTATTTATCCTTTTTAAATTACTTACATTATCATTTAACCTAAAAAGGTATCATGATACAAAAGAGACGGTAGACAACCCCTAATCCCGGTAGACAACACATAATCATATATAGAACTAATCCAACCTTCCCATTACTAAAGCTCACAACTAAGGGAATCGATTCACAAAACGATCACACCTCATTCATCCCAGCTCAATCCAAGTCAAACATAAAAACAAAGGAAAACTTCAGATTTAACAATACTATGGAACACATTTTCAGATCAGAACAACCTATTGTTCAATTCATACACTATAACCATCTCAAAACCAAAATCCAATCCCAAACCTTCACTCTAAATCAGAAAGTTGGCCCCTCCCTTACAAGCTCACAGCCAAATTTGGAAATCTCCAACTACAATTAAACAACACAGTTTGCTTCAACTCCAAATGGAGCTCACGGCAAAAGCATAGGTAATCAATGAATCAAGCCTCTACCAAAGCCCAAAATCGAATCAATATCCAATACACAGTTCATTCACCAGCTGACCTTCATAGTCCATCCAATTATTTCAATCCACTAAACTTAACAGAACTAGTACAACCATCCAAAAAATCTCAAAACCAAGCCAAGACCTCATCCACAATAGGATAGGCTAGAGATCCACAAATCGGACAAAAACCATTCCAAAATGCCTCGATACATCATGGTTTGTATAGAAAATACAGATTCAATTTGTAGGGTAAAAATCCGAGGTGAATCAAAAATTGAAATCCAAACATCCACGTCCCTAAAGTCCATAGATCAATCCAAAATCTACAAAATAGAGTACCCAAACCTAATATAAACCAACTCTAAACCATAATCCAAAGCCTAACATACATGATGGATGCCGATAACAACAGATTGAAGAAGCCATGGCAAGCAGCCGCGTCAACACTCCGCACACGACAACTGTTTCGGCAAGGCAACGATCGTCGATAGTGCTCTCCCCCACAACCCTGACGTTCACTCATCATCAACCGACAGCGGCGTCTCGTACTCACGGCGAGGCGACGCAATGAACCGTGTGGCGGTCAGATTTGGGGAGAAGAGGTGGCTTATCGTGGCAGTGAGAGAGGGCGAGTTCAGGAGATGGCGGCGGCTAGGTTTCGCAACATCGAGAAGAATGAAGGGAGAGGAAGGGATCGGTCGATGCGATTTGGGAGGTGAATGAGTCGGCTAACCTAGGGCTTGCGAAGAAGGAAAGAAATGGAAGAAATCCGACTTCTCCTTAAGCCAAACCGTGGCTTTATGCAAACAAGCCCTTGCAAATTTTATTTCATACACTTGAGCCCCTATAATTTGGGTTTTAAGCAATTACGCTCTCCTAATTTAGATTTCTTTGTAACCAGCACTCAACATGTTTAGTTTAAAATAATTTAAATTCCATAAATTTCATCTAAGGGCCCAGAACTTCTCAGAAGTTTCTCGAAAAATTTTCCGGAGCGAGACAAAAGTGCCGGATTTAACACTAAGGGTCTCCATCGACAACTGAAGGAGTCTGATGCTGCTCACCATCAAACCCAACTTATGCTGAAAAACAAGGAGATAGAGCTAAGTGCCCAACAAGAGGCCTTTCAAGGCCTGGAAGCTCAGCTGGTCGGCAAGGAGAAGCAGTTGGCCGCCCGAGAGACCGAGATCGCTCGGCTCATGAAGGAGATGGCGGACTATAAGTCGGGCGAATCTGCCCGGGTTGAAGCAGCACGTCTAGCCTACATTCAGTCGGACTCCTTCCTGAACCTAGTATCGGAGCGCATGGGTGGCATGATCAAGTACGACGCAAGGGGTGCCATCCAGCAGTTGACTGAGGTCGGTCACCTTCCTGAGGACCTTCCCCCCAACGCCGTGAAGCTGAAGCGGATCAGGGCGTCAATTCCTGAAGATGCCTTCCCTCCCTTCACTTAGGCTAACGTTTCGAGATTTGCTTAGTTTGGCGGTTCCGACCTCCCTTTGCCTGAGCTATGGCTCCCTTCACTCTGGCCTAGTCTTTAAGCTTCTAAAATTTTGTGATGATACTTGATTTCCCGACTCGGCCTCCTAGGCCCAATTTTGTGATGGCCTCGGGCCTCAGCTTGTTTCTGTGGATTTTTCTTTTTCCCTATTTCGTCCAGCTGTTTGCGAAGCGTAAGATTTTTGCTAAGTGTCGCTTGTTTGATGCACTCGCCCCATTTGCTGAAGGCTGGTGCCATGAACCATACATACAAATTTTGTTAAGTACGGGTCGCTTGATACGTTTGAATCATTCTCGTGAGGTAGACCCCTTTAGGTCGGGTAGGGAGTTTTCCCTAAGTGTCGACTGTTAGAGACACCTGCACAATCAGGCGTTCGATTGAGCTGACGTCCAAGCTCAGGGGTATCACGGGGTCGGGTCGGCATCCTGATTTAGTGTTTTGTCTCGTTTTGGATGAATGACCCTTGTCGGCGAAGCCGAGTTGGCTTATGTGTGCCAGTTCAGCTTAGTTCAATTTTACTGAGCCGGCCTAATACCCCTTCTGTCTGTTAGAACGTGGGGATCCACGTCTCGACAGTAAATATTATAGAAATGTGCTAACTCATATTTTCTTTTAGCAAGAGTCTGGACACCATCCGACTTACCCTAGCCAAACATGGATCGCCACGTCCGACCGGGCCCGACCGAACGTGGAACGCCACGCCCGATCGGCGCCGAGTCCGGTGGGTGCGTGAGAGCAAGCCCACTTATAACTTGCCTGAGCAAGAGTCTGGACACCGTCCGACTTACCCTGACCGAACGTGGATCGCCACGCCCGACCGGGCCCGACCGAACGTGGAACGCCACGCCCGATCGGCGCCGAGTCCGGTGGGTGCGTGAGAGCAAGCCCACTTATAACTTGCCTGAGCAAGAGTCTGGACACCGTCCGACTTACCCTGACCGAACGTGGATCGCCACGCCCGACCGGGCCCGACCGAACGTGGAACGCCACGCCCGATCGGCGCCGACTCCGGTGGGTGCGTGGGAGCAAGCCCACTTATAACTTGCCTGAGCAAGAGTTTGGACACCGTCCGACTTACCCTGACCGAACGTGGATCGCCACGCCCGACCGGGCCCGACCGAACGTGGAACGCCACGCCCGATCGACGCCGAGTCCGGTGGGTGCGTGGGAGCAAGCCCACTTATAACTTGCCTGAGCAAGAGTCTGGACACCGTCCGACTTACCCTGACCGAACGTGGATCGCCACGCCCGACCGGGCCCGACCGAACGTGGAACGCCACGCCTGATCGGCGTCGAGTCCGGTGGGTGCGTGAGGGAGAACTCACTTATAACTTGCTACATTTGTCTTTTGAGGATTTAGAGATTTTGTCATCTTTTTTTCTGAGTACAGTTACAAGAATCATTTCTCTCCGCTCTCCTCACGGTACAATCTTAAATGCACAGCGCTCCAGGGTCTTCCGAGTCGCTTTCCTTGAGCATCTTGCAGATAGTAGGCTCCCGATCCCAGCGCCTCGACCACCAAGAAAGGACCACTCCATGGAGGCTCCAGCTTGCCTACTTCTCCGACTGGCTTGACTCTTTTCCATACCTTGTCCCCTACTTGGAAATGCCGGGGTATAACCTTCTGGTTGTATTGGTTCCGCATCCTTTGCTGGTAAGCCACCATGCGGACTGCAGCCTTAGCTCGGACCTCTTCAATCAAATCTAGCTCGGCTCGTCTTTTCTCCACATTGTCTTCTCCATACAGACGTCTCCGGTCAAACTCACAGCCGACCTCCATGGGGACTACCGCTTCACTCCCGTAGACTAACTGGAAAGGGGTGCATCCTGACCCTTCCTTGGGTGTGGTTCGAAGGGCCCATAGGACACCAGGCAGCTCGTCCACCCAGGATCCGCCGACCTGATCCAGCTTAGCTCTGAGCCCCTTCAGGATCTCTCTATTGGCTACTTCGGCTTGACCATTACTCTGGGGGTAAGCCACGGAAGTGAAGGCCTGTTGTATTCCGAACTCCTTGCACCATTTTCTGATGACCCGACCCTGAAATTGTCGGCTATTGTCTGACACCAGCTTGTGAGGTATGCCATATTGGCATAAGATGTTCTGCCAAAGGAATTTCTTCACTGTTTGCTCGGTGATCCGAGTCAAAGCTTCAGCTTCGATCCACTTGGAGAAATAATCTACTGCCACCAGTAGGAATTTCTTTTGACCAGCTGCCCTGGGGAAGGGTCCTACTATATCCATGCCCCACTGATCAAAGGGACAAGATACAGTGGACGCCCTCAACATCTCGACCGGTCGGTGTGATAAATTTTGATACTTCTGACAAGAAAAGCAAGAGAGGACTAGCTTTTGAGCATCTCTCTGTAGGGTAGGCCAAAAATAACCAGCTAGCAGGACCTTCCTCGCCATAGACCGACCTCCCGAGTGGTTACCGCAGGACCCCAAGTGTATTTCTCGCAGCACGTAGCCGGCCTCTCCCTCCCCCAAGCATCTGAGTAATGGCTGAGCAAAACCTCGTTTATATAAAGTGTCTCCTATCAGAGTGAACCTGACCGCCCTAATCTTCAGTATCCTGGCCTACTCTGGATGATCTGGGAGGGTTCCTTCTTTCAGATAGGCAATGAATGGAGCTCTCCAGTCCCCGCCTATTTCCATTTCTGTTTCTCTTTCAACTTGAGCTATCATCATGACTTGAGGAGAAGGCTTGGGGAGGACCCATGGACGGACCGAGATGGCTAGTCTAGCCAGTTCATCCGCTTTGGCATTATCCCCTCGAGGGATCTGTAGGATCTGCACTTCTTGAAATTCTGTCTGTAACTGTTGGTATGCTTCTACATAAGCCTGTAGCTTCTCATCATTCACTTCAAACCGCCCGGCCAGCTGCTGAGTCACCAGTTGAGAATCAGAATGTAGGATGACCCGGGTGGCCCCGACCTGTTTGGCTGCTTGCAGACCTGCCAAGAGAGCTTCATACTCCGCTTGATTGTTGGTAGCCTGATATTCTAGGCGCACGGCTAGATGAATGGGATCCCCCTTGGGAGACATCAATAAGATCCCTACGCCACTCCCTGCCCGAGTGGCCGACCCATCCACATAGATCTTCCAGGTTCCTTCTTCTTTCTCTGCATGGAGTTCACTCAGGAAGTCAGCCAATGCTTGAGCCTTGATCGCAGATCGGGGTAGGTACTGAATGTCATATTCGCTCAGTTCAGTTGTCCATTTGACCATCCGACCTGAGACTTCAGGGTTGATCAAGACCTTCCCGAGTGTGCTATTGGTCAGCACTCGTATAGGATGAGCCAAGAAGTAGGGTCGCAGTCGCCGAGACATCAATACAAGGACGTAAGCTAATTTCTCGAGTGTAGTATACCTACACTCGGTCTCTTTAAATAAGTGCCCAAAGAAATAGACCGGTTGCTGTTCGGTCTGTTTCTGGGTTACAAGCACAGTGCTCACAGCTCCCTCGTTAGCCGATAAGTAAACATACAGTGGCTCTCCTTCCTCGGGCTTGGCTAAGGTCGGCAGATTGACTAAGTAGGTCTTCAATTCTTCGAAAGCTTGGTCACACTCAGCATCCCACTGGAACTTGGTAGCCTTGCGCAAAATCTTGAAGAACGGCAGGCTTCTGTCGGCTGACCGGGAGATGAATCGGGATAAGGCCGTGATCCTTCCAGTCAAGCGCTGAACTTCCCTCAGGTTCCTGGGTGGCGGCATGTCCAGCAGAGCCTTTACTTTGCTCGGGTTGGCTTCTATCCCCCGCTCAGTCAAGATGTAGCCCAGGAACTTCCCACTTTTGACTCCGAACAAACATTTTGCAGGATTGAGCTTGAGGCCATATCTCCGAAGGGTGCAACAAGTTTCTCGCACATCGGCAATTAGGTCGGCAGCTCGGAGGGACTTGATGAGAATATCGTCCACATATACTTCTATATTTCTCCCGAGCTGCTCCTTAAAGACCTTGTTCATCAATCTCTGATACGTAGCTCCGGCATTCTTGAGGCCGAAGGGCATAACAATGTAGCAATAAGTGCCCTCCGCCGTGACAAAACTGACCTTCTCTTGGTCTTCTGGGAACAATGGGACTTGATGGTATCCTTGATAAGCGTCCAACATGCAAATAAGTTCACTTCCCGCGGTGGAGTCCACCATCTGATCTATTCGGGGGAGCGGGTAGTGGTCCTTGGGACATGCCTTGTTGAGGTCCCTAAAGTCTATACATACTCTCCATTTATCGCCTGGCTTGGAGACCAGCACCACATTAGACAACCAGGCCGGGAACTGGACCTCGCGGATGTGCCCAGCCTCCAGCAGTCTTTCCACCTCTGCCCGAATGACCTTGTTCTGCTCTGGGCTGAAATCTCTTTTCTTCTGCTTCACGGGTCGGGCGTCAGGGTAAACGTGCAGCTTGTGCTCCATAATCTCGGGCCTGACCCCTTTCAGATCTTGCTGAGACCAGGCGAACACATCTTGATTCTGAGTCAAACATTCTATCAGTTGTTGCCGGAGGTCGGTCGGCAGCTCCGGAGCTATTTTCACCTTGGTCTCTTCTCGATCCGGCAATAATTGGACTTCTTCTCTTTCTTCCTTCATCTCGTCCCAGGGGAAGGGCTGAGAGGATTGCACCATGTTACAGCTGGCTGGCGCAGTTCGGCAAGCCTTGCTTACTTCTACTCGGACATCATCAACGTAACATCGGCGGGCGACCTTCTGATCTCCTTTAGCTTCCCCAACTCGGTCACCTACAGGGAACTTGACTTTTAAGTAGAAAGTTGACGTCACCGCCCTGAACTCATTAAGCGTCGGTCGACCCAATATAGCATTGTAAGCCGATGGTGCATCTACCACCAGGAAAGTAGACCATCTAGTCCTTCGTAAAGGCTCCTCGCCGAGTGATATGGCCAACTTGATCTGACCCAGCGGCTGAACTTCATTGCCGGTGAACCCGAACAATGGTGTGGCCACGGGCTGTAACTCAGTAGTTTCAATTTGGAGCTGTTTAAATGCCTCTAAGTATAAAATATTCACTGAACTTCCTGTATCCACGATGGTCCTGTGGACTTGATAATTGGCTATGATCGCCGTGATGACCAAGGCATCATCATGAGGTACTTCTATTCCTTGTAAGTCTGCAGGGCCGAAACTGATCTGCGGCCCCTGAGCTTGGGCGGAACTACAGCCCACTTGGTAGATATCAAGTCGCCTAACCTGTGATTTCCGAGCTCTATTGGAATCTCCATAGGTAGGGCCTCCAGAAATCACGTTGATGGATCCATGCACTGCATTTTGTTGATTGGCCTGCTCTTCGCTAGCGTTCCCTCGCCCGGGGGAATTGGGGGTCCGGAATAGCTGCCTGGCTGTTGGGACGACCGGCCTAGCGGGGGACTCAGACTGGCTCGGCGATCCTCTTCCTCGACCTCGACCACCTCCTTGGTGCGCTCTTCCTGGACTCCCTCGACCGGTACGACCCCGACCCCTGCCAGCCTGCCAGCAGTCCTGGAGG
Organism: Boesenbergia rotunda; assembly: GCA_024364735.1. Taxonomy (NCBI): domain Eukaryota; kingdom Viridiplantae; phylum Streptophyta; class Magnoliopsida; order Zingiberales; family Zingiberaceae; genus Boesenbergia; species Boesenbergia rotunda. Next base: position 299,866 of record JAGFNQ010006174.1, read on the forward strand.
TCGTGGGTATGGCTGTTATGAAAGGAACAATAGGGCTGCCATCTGGAAGGAAAGCAACCCTGGGTCACTTGCTGTACTATTCCTCTTTCCGTTCCTTGCCGATGACCCGCTGCTCTAGGACTCCTGAGGGGTCCTCCGGGGAGTACTCTTCTCTGATGATGCTGAGGAGCTTCGGGTGCGGGCCTAACTTCCGGCCGCCTAGCAGCTTGCGCTTCCTCGACATCAACATATTTGCTAGCTTTTCCCAGAAGGCTTTCAAAGTCCTTCGGGGGTTTACGGATCAAAGATCTGAAGAACTCTCCCTCTTGCAAGCCCTGCGCGAAGGCACTGACTAGCACCTCGGATGTGGCAGTGGGAACGTCTAGCGCGACTTGATTAAACCTCCTGATGTAGGCTTTTAAGGACTCTTTGGAGCCCTGCTTCATGGTGAACAGGTTTAAGCTAGTCTTGTGATGTCTCCTACTACTAGCAAAATGTTGCAGAAACAGTTTCTTGAAGTCAGAGAAGTCTTTTATCGATCCTTCCGGGAGCCTGTCAAACCATCGTTGAGCTGGTCCCGCTAAAGTGGTCAAGAAGGCTCGGCACCTAATACCATCTGGGTACTGATGTAGCATCGAGGCATTTTCAAACTTCTTTAGGTGTTCTTCTGGATCAGTAGCTCCTCCGTATTCAGCAACGGACAGGGGTCTAAAGTGCTTGGGCAATGGCTCATTCAAGACTTGGCTGGAGAAAGGGAATCCTGTGCGCTCAGTCGGGAATGGCGCAAGGGGAGCCTTCCCTTTGCTAGCTCTGGTATGGCTAGATGTAGCTTCATGTGGATTCGATTGTCCTGCTCCCTCGGCCGGGCCGAATAGCGCCCGGTGAAAGTGAGGACTCTCATCTTGTCGAACCCCTCCTTCGGTGCCCACCCGAGCAGTCTGCTCGGCCGGGCCCGGCTGAGCGGATCGAGCGGCCGCTTGCTGTGCCTCCGCCAATTTCCTGGCTCTAGCTTCTATTAGCATATCCAAGTCTTCCTGTGAAAGAGTAACGGTCACCCGATTGGATTCACTCATCTTCGGCTTTCGATCAGGCAGATTCCCACAGACGGCGCCACGTTTGATCCTGTCGACAAGCGAAGACCGGTTCTCACTCGGATGACTCGGTCTGACCAAGATGACCCGGTCTGCTGTAGTTCGGAGGTCGGACCGAAACAGAGCTCTCAATGTAGTGGAGTGGTTGCAAAATGGCAGCAATCTTCGCTTCGAAGCACTAAGGGGGGTTTATATAGGGGAGGGGAAACTCTCTGTCTTGTCAGGGTTGTCAATTCTCATTAAGGGAAGATCAATTGACAGATTCGGGATAATGACAATCGTATTAATGTTGTGAGACTGTCTCAGCCGCCTGACACCCTGAATAACTGTCTCCTCTGTCCCGCATTAATTCGTGGCGACTTTGTCAGGTGATGATTGTGTCAGAGGGCTGTCATCTGACTGCTGACAGAGACAGACTATAATAGTCTATCCGATCCCGGATGTCCGTCCTTGGGTGACCGACCTCGGGCGTCCTCGGGTGACCGACCCCGAGTGCCCGACCTCGGGTGACCGGCCCCGAGAGTGCTCGAGCTCGGATGACCGACCTCGGGCGACCGGCCTGGAATGACCGACCCCGAGTGCCCGACCCCAGGTGGCCTTTGGCCCGGCTTAACTACCCCTAGTTCGGAACGCAAATCGAACCCACGACCAAACCCTTGATCCTTCTAAAAAATCATCCACCCGGATCATCTTACTTTCGGTCTCCAACCTATAAAGACTTTATCCTGCTCACGTATGAGATAAGTGAGATCTTATTTTATTAGCATTACTTAAATGCTATCAAAGATCAAAATTATATTCTTTCTATTTATCCACGAGATGCTAGGTTTCTTATTTTATTAGCATTTACTTAAATGCTATCAAAGATCAAAATTATATTATTTCTATTTATCCATGAGATGCTAAATTTCTGAGCCATCTATTGTGAATATTTTTTGATTTATTTTATCGGTCAATATGAAACTTCTATGGGGCCCACCTCAGATTCAATGTTGTCTGATTTATTTTTTTTATTAATGAACAACGACAAGCATATCAATCGATCAACAAAAGATGAAAAGTCTAATTGTTGATCCCTAGCATACGAAAGTGAAAGAAAAACACATTTAAGTGGCATTCAACGTGGAAGTGAAAAAGAGAAAAAATCATTGGGTTAGTTTTATTGTTTATTATAACGCTGATATTTCTAAAGTTTGAATTGGGCTTTGGGATTGTAATTGTAAATTTGATTCACCTGTAACTAGTGTCATTCGATTATTAACATCTAAGGTGAGTCGTGACTAGGCCATCATAGATAAGGCCTCATCTTGTGGCGATCAATCGACCAAGGTAGCATAGGTGAACAAATGAAAGCTAAAGTGCTCGCCTTATTTTCTCGAAAAGAAAAAAAATAAAAGACTTAGAGCCCACGACTAGCTCCTCCTATTTTAATTTTCTCCCACTCTTTTTAAGTCGTAGAGATCACTAAGGCACTGAGTGAGGAGGCAAAGAATGTCAAATTCTTGCCAAAAGTTACAAAAAAAAAAGCTCTTCCATCACGATAGCAAGTCAATTGTAGCTTTTTGGAGAGGTATTGACCGACAAAGTAAATATAAGACACTTTATCACTGTACAAATGACTTATTATTCCTCTAATCAAATGAAGAAGAAGACAAGGATCAAGTGAAACTAAGAGGGGGCAGCGAAAGAGGAGTTTGAGATTAGGGTAGAGTAAAAAATAGGTAGAGGTGGAGGTCAATCTGGTAGAGGAGACGAGTTGAGGATTAAGATCTAGTCAAAACTTAATCAGGGATAAGAAACCTCTCATTCAATTAAACTATTTGCTTCTCACTAAATATCTATGAATAAAGAATAAAATATATCACCCCTAATACTCTTCGATATATCTATGAAATAGGCTATACGAGCCATTAATTAACCAATGTTTGCAGGGAGATCATGTTAGAAATTTAGGATCATAATTGTAAATTATAAATGTTGTATGTCATCAATTAAATAAGTCAAAAATATTGTGATCTAAATTTTGAAATTAAGTAATTTGACGGAAGTGCTTAATTGTTATGAATAAAATATTATGGATATCATGTGCTAATTCTAATTTGTTGAGGGGCCAAATTAGAAAAAGGCAACATTTGGATTCTATAAATAGGAGGTTATGGTCCCAGTTTGCAGATGATGCTTTTGTTTTGTTCCCCATCGACAAAACTTTTCGGAAACCTAAGGAAGTCTGCAGATTGAAGATCATCTCCGGAGGACCGATTGAAACGATGGATTCCGGTACGCTTCCGCAACTTTGGTTAATCATCGTGTTTATTATTTCTTAAGAGTTGAATAGAGATTAAGATTGTTCATGAAGATCTCTCGACCTAAAGATTTTCCTACAATTGGTATCCGAGCAATCTATTTCTAATTCTTAAGAAATTTTTCTATTTTGATTCTCGTACGTCGGCAATTTTGTCTGACAATCTTGTTCATCATGTATCCTGGTGATTGTTGAGTTCCGTAAGAACTCCTTTTTTTGTTTCTTTATTTGGTCGGGCTGCCGAAGTAAAGTATACATCGGCCAAATTCTTGGCCGATTTCCGGTAGCATCTGGTGATCATGATGATCCAGTGACGACTGGAAATTGTCGCCGTAATGGCACGGCGTTGGTATTTTTTTTATGGACTGCCGGTTGATGATGGTGTTTCGGCCAGAAGGAACGACGGCGAAATAGTGATCGATTTAGCACATGAATGTTCCAGTTTCAAAAAAAAACTTACGGTTTTAGAAAATTGGTGGATTTAATGAATACCACATGAATGTTTCAGTTTCAGAAACTGTACGGTTTTAGAAAATTGGTGGTTTTAATGGATACCACGTTCAAGGAATGGCCACGTTTTGGTTGTCTGTGTGCTGCCCATTTCGGTTTTTTCACGTGTTAGGAATTAAACAGGGGCACCATTTCAATTTCAAATTGGAACCGCACACCACGTTTAAGCATTCATTATAATTTAATGAATTATACTGCCAAATTAAAAAAAAATTAAAATTTGGCATCCACTAATATGGCAAATTTAAACGTGGTGTGACCTCTGTTTAAACGTGAAAAAGTTGGCATCCATTATTTTAATAATTTTGAATATTAAATTATTAAATGTTTTGGTGGCAGAAATATTTTTCATTAAGCATTTTGGATATTATTATCCTTATATTATCCCTTTTAATAATAATCCATTCAATTTAATTATTTAGATAAAATAATTTAATTAAGTTATTTGTTTAAAATAATTTAATTAACTTATTTTATAATATAGATTTAAAATTTTGAATGGATTATATGGGTCCATTAATATCTATTATTTTAAATTAAGTTAAATTTAAATTATATGTCACCAAAGTGACCTCTATTATTTGAATTTAATTTTATTTGAAATATTGAGATATTATTCAGGTATTAATTAGTGTGTAAATATATATATTTATGTGAGTATTAATCGGCCCAAAGGAAGATTTATACTTAACAAAATTATATATTTACCTGTGATAATAAACACGTAACAATTATAAGGTGACAATTGTTATTTTCATGAATTTAATAAATTGATCCAAAGATAGGTTTATTATTTGTCATGCATTATTGTTAGTGTTTGATTATTACAACAAGAGTACCACTTGCAAATAATATTACTGTCCAAAGACTTGATATTGTTGTTGCACTAGGTATCTTTAGATGGGATTTACCATTTATTCTAATTTATTCACAATGAGCATGTTATTTATGTTATTATTCTTGTGTTCTTTTTTCAGCAAGTGTTGCTACTATTTCTGCTAACTTAAATTCAGTTCCAATCCTCAATGGTACAAATTTTAAGGATTGGAAGGAGAACATTCTCATTGTTCTCGGCTGCATGGATCTAGATCTTGCGCTCAGGATAGAGCAACCTACTACTCCTACGGATTCTAGTTCTTCTGAACAGAGGACTAAATATGAGAAGTGGGAACGCTCTAACCGCATGAGTCTTATGATCATCAAGCGCGGCATACCAGAGTCTTTTAGGGGTGCGGTTTCTAATAATATCACCAACGCTAAGGAATATCTTGATGAGATTGAGAAGCGCTTTGCCAAAAGGGATAAGGCGGAAACAAGCACACTTCTGAAAAGCTTGATTTCCATGAAGTATCAAGGCAAGGGAAATATCCGGGAATATATCATGGAATTTTCCCACCTTGCATCAAAGTTGAAGGCACTTAAACTTGAATTGTCGGATGACATGCTTGTGCATTTAGTGCTTATTTCTCTTCCAACCCAGTTCAGTCAGTTTCAAATCAATTATAACTGTCAAAAGGAGAAATGGACTCTTAACGAGCTCATTTCATATTGTGTTCAAGAGGAAGAGAGATTGAAGCAAAACAAGGTTGAAAGTGCATACTTAGCAAGCACCCCTAAAGATAAGGGCAAGAAAAGAAAGAATGAGGCTACTAAATGTCCTTATGTGAAGAAACAAAAGCAAGACAACGATAAGAAAGGTTGTTTCTTCTGTAACAAGCCTGATCATGTCAAGAAGGAATGTCCTAAGTATCATGCCTGGCGTGTGAAAAAGGGTACATTTTTAAATTTGGTTTGTTCAGAAGTAAATTTAGCTTCAGTACCTAGAAACACTTGGTGGTTAGACTCCGGTGCTACTACTAACATCAGTGTTTCAATGCAGGGTTGCCTGAGCTACCGAAAGCCAAGTGATGCTGAAAGATGCATCTATGTGGGTGATGGCAAGTCAGTCGAGGTGGAAGCCATAGGACATTTTAGATTGTTATTAAGCACTGGTTATTATTTAGACTTAATAGATACTTTTGTTGTACCGTCTTTTAGACGGAATTTGGTTTCTGTTTCTCATTTGGACAAATTGGGTTATAGCTGTTCATTTGAAAACAATCAGTTCAGTTTATCTATTGATTCTACTATTGTTGGAACCGGTTCACTTATCATTTATGACAATCTCTATATGCTTGATATACATGCTTCTTATATTGAAACCCTAAATGTGGAATCACGTGGTACTAAGCGTAAATTTAATATTGAAAACTCAGGTGCATTATGGCACAAACGTTTAGGACACATCTCTAGAAATAGAGTTGAACGACTTGTATCAGATGGAATTTTACATTCCATTGATTTTACAGACCTAGACATTTGTGTTGAATGCATTAAGGGCAAACAAACCAAAAGAAAGAAAGAAGGTGCATATCGAGCTACAGAAGTATTGGAATTGATACATACGGATGTTTGTGGACCATTTCCAACACCTTCTTGGAATGGTCAACAATATTTTGTATCATTCATTGATGATTATTCTAGATATGCATACATATTTCTTATTCATGAAAAGGCTCAAACACTGGATGTTTTCAAATCATTTAAGGTTGAAGTTGAAAACCAACTCAACAAAAGAATTAAGAAAGTCAGATCTGATCGTGGTGGTGAATACTACGGTAGATATGACGGTTCAGGTGAACAACGTCCAGGACCTTTTGCTCAATACCTAGAGGAGTGTGGAATCGTCCCACAGTACACCATGCCAGGCTCTCCAAGCATGAATGGTGTAGCTGAATGACGAAATCGGACTCTTAAGGATATGGTAAGGAGTATGGTTAGCCATTCAACCTTACCAACATCACTCTGGGGAGAAGCATTAAAGACAGCAGCTTACATTCTAAATCGAGTACCCACTAAAGCAACTACTAAAACACCTTTTGAGCTTTGGACAAAGCGAAAGCCAAGTTTAAAACATTTTCATGTTTGGGGATGTCCAGTTGAGGCTAGACCATACATGCCACATGAAAAGAAATTAGACTCTAGAACATTAAGTAGCTACTTTATTGGATATTCTGAGCGATCAAGGGGCTATAAGTTTTATAATCCCAAAACACGGACTATCTTTGCGATGGGAACTGCAACGTTCTTTGAGGATATTGAGTTTAGGGGGAAGAATAAGGTATCTAACATTGTCTTTGAGGAGGAATGTATTCCTACTACTCTTCAAGAGGAAATGGTTTATATTCCTATGATTGCTTCTGATAATGATCAGGATATTATTCCTGTTAGTGATCAAGATGCAATACAAGAACAACAAGACATTGTCAGTCAACTCCCAGAAGAACAAACTCAACAGCCTCAAGAACCAATGCATGAAGAACAAGTGCCTTTACGTAGATCCACTAGAGAAAGGAGGAGTGCTATTTCAGATGATTACATAGTACTACTTCAAGAACATGAGGAAAATGATGGCATGGCGGAGGATGATCCAATCAACTTTCGTCAAGCCATGCAAGATTCAAATTCTCAAAAATGGATTGAGGCAATGAATGAAGAGTATAAATCAATGCAAGACAATAATGTTTGGGAACTTGTCCTATTACCAGAAGGTGTGAAACCCATTGGTTGTAAATGGATTTTTAAAACTAAACGGGATTCAAACGGTAATGTGGAAAGATATAAGGCACGTCTTGTAGCTAAAGGTTATACTAAAAAATATGGAATTGACTATAAAGAGACTTTTTCTCCGGTTTCAACGAAAGACTCTTTTAGGACAATCATGACACTTGTTGCACACTTTGATATGGAACTCCATCAGATGGATGTCAAGACAGCTTTTCTCAATGGAGACATTGAGGAAACAATCTATATGGTGCAACCAGAATACTTTGTATCAGGAGATCCAAAGAGTATGGTTTGCAAACTTAAGAAGTCCATCTATGGGTTAAAGCAAGCGTCTCATCAATGGTACCATAAATTTCATCAAATAATCATCTCATTTGGATTTGAGGTGAATGTGGTAGATGATTGTGTGTATCATAAGTTCAGTGGGAGCAAACATATTTTCCTGATTTTATATGTTGATGACATTTTGCTTGCCACAAATGATATAGGTATGTTAAAAGATACCAAGAGATTTCTATCTAGATATTTTGAAATGAAAGATCTTGGTAATGCATCTTTTGTATTAGGAATCCAAATACACCGAGATCGTTCTCGAGGTATTCTTGGATTATCACAAAAGAACTATATCGATAAAGTGCTTAAAAGATTTGGCATGCAAGATTGCAAACCAGGAAACACTCCAGTCGCTAAAGGAGATAAGTTTAGTCTTAAACAGTGCCCTAAAGGAAGCCTCGAGACTCAAGAAATGCAAAAGATTCCCTTTGCTTCGGCAGTAGGAAGTCTTATGTATGCTCAAGTTTGTACGCGTCCGGATATTGCGTACATTGTTGGAGTGTTGGGCAGATATTTAAGCAACCCAGGAATGGATCATTGGAAAGCAGCAAAGAGGGTAATGAGATATTTAAAGAGAACTAGTGATTACATGCTCACATATAAGAGATCAGATACTCTTGAGATCGTGGGATATTCTGACTCTGATTTTGCTGGATGCCAAGATAGCATGAGATCCACTTCAGGCTATGTTTTTCTGTTGGCTGGCGGAGCTATCTCTTGGAGAAGTGCCAAACAGGCATTGACAGCTTCTTCCACTATGGCAGCAGAGTTTGTAGCATGTTTTGAGGCATCTAATCATGCAATATGGCTGAAAAATTTTGTCTCTGGGCTGCGCATTTTGGGAAGAGGTGAAAAACCATTGAAGTTATTTTGTGACAATAAATCAGCTGTATTGTATTCCAACAACAATAGGAGCTCGACAAAATCGAAGCATATCGATATCAAGTTCCTTGTTGTGAAAGAAAGAGTACAAAGTGGACAGATTTTGATAGAACACATAGGTACAAACTCCATGATAGCAGATCCTTTGATGAAAGGTCTACCACCCAATGTCTTTTATGAGCTTACCACTCATATGGGTGTTATTTAGTTTGGTAAAATTTAGATTCAGTGGGAGTTTGTACTATAATTGTTTTCTATATATGTTTGGTTGTGTCTCTGAAACTTATGTATTTAGAGATTTTCTGATCAGATATAAAGTTTAATGTTTACTTCATTCCACTTTGTATAACTTAAGTTAAAGTTTTGATCTCACTTTGGTTAAGGAGGACCAGTTGAAAATTGACATGAATAGATCACCTTGCATGTAATTTTCATGCCACAAATTCATAATTGATCTATGTCATTTGATTGTATTGATATATGTGATCATTGATGGTTTAGTTGTGAAAGATACAACGAAGACTGCATTGATCCTATGTCTATATAATTAATGGACGAGATTGTTAAGGAAGCCCTATGGTTATGATGACAAAAGTTTTTGAGCTCACTAAGGTTAACATATTTATAAGTTTACGCATATGACCCAGTGGGAGATTGTTAGAATTTTAGGGTCATAATTGTAAATTATAAATGTTGTATGTCATCAATTAAATAAGTCAAAAATATTGTGATCTAAATTTTGGAATTAAGTAATTTGACGGAAGGGCTTAATTGTTATGAATAAAATATTGTGGATACCATGTGCTAATTCTAATTTGTTGAGGGGCCAAATTAGAAAAAGGCAACCTTTGGATTCTATAAATAGGAGGTTATGGTCCCAGTTTGCAGACGATGCTTTTGTTTTGTTCCCCATTGACAAAACTCTTCGGAAACCTAAGGAAGTCTGCAGATTGAAGATCATCTCCGGAGGACCGATTGAAACGATGGATTCCGGTACGCTTCCGCAACTTTGGTTAATCATCGTGTTTATTATTTCTTAAGAGTTGAATAGAGATTAAGATTGTTCATGAAGATCTCTCGACCTAAAGATTTTCCTACAGATCAGGCAAAATATGTTGGGTGAATTAGTTTAAGCATGAGTCAATCTCATTAATCCACACTTATAATTTCATTTTGAATAGTTTTAAATGTCTCTTTTGAAATTTAATACTTCACTTTCTACAACCTCCTAATTATAAACACAAAATAAACATTAGATATTAAATTTCAATCATTTTTTAATGCTTTATTTTTTCACATATTCACAAAGTATAATGTTTCATTATTTTTTCACATATGCACAAGCATTGGTGATAGCTAATATATAGATGGTTGGACACCTAAAACATTATCTCCTACCTCTAATCTCTCTATTCATATGAAGTTTTCAGAAATCCAGATATGGGAGGTCCATCAGTGGGTTTTGGTCAAAACCCACTGATAGACCTAAAAATCTCCTATTGCAACATAATTTATAATCATTAGAAGTTTGGACACCAAAAATACCATCTCCTAGCTCAACTCTAACTAGAACTATTGATATTTTTATTTAATTTACTTACATTTATCCAAGATTTGTTCAGACCCTCCAGGCCCAAGGAGTAGTTTAGCCATATCAGTGGGTTTTGACCAAAACCCACTGATGGACCTCCCATATCTGGATTTCTGAAAACTCCATATGAATAGAGAGGTTAGAGGTAGGAGATGATGTTTTAGGTGTCCAAATATCTATATATTAGCTATCACCAATGCAATAGGAGTAATTTAGCCATATCAGTGGGTTTTGACCAAAACTCACTGATGGACCTCCTATATCTGAATTTCTGAAAACCCTATATCAATAGACAGGGTTGACCTAGGAGAAGATGTTTTAGGTGTCCAAATATCTATACACTCTATATCACCAATGCAATAGGAGTAGTTTAGAAATATCAGTGAGTTTTGACCAAAAGTCACTGATGGACCTATCATATCTGGATTTCTGAAAACTTCATATGAATAGAGAGGGTAGAGGTAGGAGATGATGTTTTAGGTGTCCAAACATATATATATTTGATATCACCAATGAAATAGGAGTAGTTTAGAAATATCAGTGGGTTTTGACCAAAACCCACTGATGGACCTCCCATATCTGGATTTCTTTATAATAATATTTTATTATTATATAATTATATATTATACCTTTTTTATAAAAATTATAAATAATATGTAATTATATATTATACCTTTTTATAAAAAATTTTTTATATTTTTTTATATTTAATATGATGGAAGACTTCAGGCCCCCACTGATGGCCTGAGGGCCTGAAGTCACTGATGACTTCAGGCCCTCACAAAAATTTTTTAATTTTAAAAATATTTTTTATATTTAATTATTATTTATTAAATTAATTATTTATAGGATCTGAAGTTATTTGACTTCAGACCCTCCTCGGATGACTTTAGGCCCTGTGTTTGAATCTGAAATTAAGTGTTTTGATATGTTTTTTTATATATTAATATATTTTTAAAATAGAAAAAAAATTTGAGTCCACGTTGGACTTGAAATCAAAAGATTTCAGGCCCCACGTGGGCCTGAAATAAAACATTTCAGGCCCACGCCTAAAATAAGTTTACATTTTAAAAAAAATTTTATATATTAATATATTTATTAAATATATTAATTAATATTAATCAAATTTAAAAAAATCATTTACCTTACGTTTTTACTGAAAAATGTTTATATATTAATCAAAGTTTTAACCAATCGACTGAAATATTAAAAAATATTTATATATTAATCAAGTTTTAACTGAAATATTTTTTTAGTTTTTACCTTACATTTTTAGCGTCAATTCCATAATATATTATTTTAAAATAAAAGTCTGAACAAGCATGTGCACGGACGTCTCGAAATTTGTTACTGAGAGAGAAAGAGAAAGACAGTAGTTAGAAGGAGGGGTATAAGAGGAAGTTCACATAAAAGTCTGCGCCCTTTGGTAAAATAGAAACCATGATACGGAATTGGTAATTTTCAATTCTTAGATACGTCCTTTGATAAATTGTCGTAGTTTTAAATGTCTCTTTTGAAATTTAATACTTCACTTTCTACACCCTCCTAATTATAAACACAAAATAAACATTAGATATTAAATTTCAATCATTTTTGAATGCTTTATTTTTTCACATATTCACAAAGTATAATGTTTTATTATTTCACAATAAAATGTTATACAAATGTACTAGAGTAGTACTACTGCTATATAATCCAAAAAAACAAATGTTTAGCTATATTCTGAGAGTGCTAGCGAGTATGCTCCTGACATCGGCATGACTCACGTACTGATGCATCAAGTGATAATCATCATGAACCCTCTCTAGCACCTGAAAATTATTAATAAATAAACAAATTTTAGAAAGATTAGAGTATTTTAAATTCAAATTAACCCCTAAATTAGTAGGGGTATAAATTAGAAAATATTTTTACCGATAAGACGGATGCTAAGGTGTCATCATCGCCCACACCGGTATAAAGTGGTGAATCTCCCGCTGCTATATACTTACGCCAAGTGTGAGGAAAATAAGCATATCTGTACCAATTATTTAAATTGTTAATAATTTAAATTATGAATAAAAAACATTATTCAAAAAGTTAAGAATGTTACCTCTTAATGAGAATGAGGTCTCATTGATTATGTGGCCAAACTCGTGATGTATCATTCAAAATTAAAATGCTGGATTGAAAAACAGTAACTTGATCTAAATTTTTAATCCATGAACCATGATCATCTATACTGGCATCCTCTCTAGAGATGATCCTGCCAAAGAATAAAGTGCCGGTCGGATCTTGTAGCTCGGCCATTGCAACTGCATATGGTCGAGTCCCCATGGTGACGACGTGCAAGTCAAATAATTCTCTCGTCTGTCATTCAAAATAAAAGATATGATTAGTTAAATTAGATGGAGTAGAATAAATTAAGTAGATTACAGGGAAAAAGGCAGGCATGCAAGCTAAGTAGTTAATGCAAAGCATTCATCGTAATAAATCAAAAACACTTCTAAATGGCTAGAATCAACCCCCCTAATATTTTTTTCTTTTTAATTTTTTTAAATTTTAAATTAATATTAAAAATGTTTCAATCCAATTATATCCTTTCGTATTTATTTTCATATTAAATTTTATCTTTTCCTATTTATTTCATATTAAATTATATCCTTTTCTATTTATTTTTATATAAATTAATTTTTTTAATTTATAAAAATTTATTATGATTTTTTTATAATTTTTAAGATCATTAAAGGGGTTTAAAGCAAAATATTTTCTTTTATTTTTATTATCATATTAAATAATATTTTCTCTTATTTATTTTCCTATTAAATTAATATTTTTTTATTTATAAAAAATGATTCTAACTAGCTAGATTTTAGCCATCGAGAATCATAGATAAATTAATTGGCAATAACAATTAAAGAGTAGACTAAATTAGTGTACGTAGTTAACGATGTATTAAAACATTACCGAAAAAAAGGGACTAACATAAAAGAGGAATTATATTAATATTTTTAAACGAAAAGTTTAAGTTATAAATTAATATAAATAGTAGCTAGGAACGAATGAATTAATTAAAAAAAAAGATAACTCCTACTATACTAATAAATAATATCCAAGATTATATAACTAAATCGATGGCCGCAGTAAAGAAAAGTAAAATAAAATAAATAATGATATAGAGATTAAATTTATATGAAGGGAGCTAATTAAAAATAAAAACCCTAGCTAGCTGCCAGCAGAATACAAATCTTTAAATAAACAAAATCACTGCAGAATTATTTAATATTTAATTAATGATAATATTGTTCATAGACAACAGAAACGAATATAACATTATGATGATGATGATCTACAGCAAGCAATTAATGATGGTAAACAAAACAGAATGTAAATAGAATATAAAAATAAGGAAAAAAAACATAGGCATTAACTTGTGGAGGAATTCTCTGACCCCGGGTCTGAGTTAATTACTAGTGGAATTTTTTTAATTTATTTCGTATATTCATCGAAGTTATAGATAGATAATTACCGAAATAGAAGCACGTGAAGTAAAAAGGGATTATTTTATATCGTCATATCACCGAAGTCATATCCATGAAAATAGCGAAGTCTTTTACCGGTTCAGATTTGGACCGATTCTGAAGTAAAAACTTGTCTTTTACTTGATTGGTTTTGTAAAGTGCTGAAGTAATCGATGATATATAACTTTACAGTTTAAATTGATTGTCGAAGTAAAAAATATCTGTTACTTTAGTAGTTTTGTAATGCAATGAAGTAATAGATGATATGTAACTTCACAGTTTACAATAATTGTCAAAACAAATATATTTTATTTCATTAAAATTAAACAATATTTTATTATACAATAATATTCCAATATATATATATATATATATATATATATATATACAACTTAAATATATTAATTATATTAAACAATTATTCATTCAAAATGATGAATATATATTAACGAATTCATCAATGCATAAGTATATATCCACAAATCGATAAGTATATATAACCAAAATATATATCCACAAGTATATATCCACAACTCTTACAATTAAATCGGCACGGGGATTAAGTTATTATTAAGGGAAAAAAATATTTTAATTGATACAAACTTATTACTTCGGTATACAAACTTATGAATTTTATTTTGTTAACTTATTACTTCATCGAATATTTATTATGAAGTAAAACATAGACAAAATTGGTTGCGAGACCAATAATTTTTAAACTACGAAGTCTAAAATTGAATTTACTTCGTCAAATTTATTACTGAAGTTTATTATTATGTATTACTTCATTAACAGAAATCGCTGAAATTATATGTGGTGAAGTTTATGTTTGATTTTCACGTAGTGGTTTCGTCCAACATCGAAGACGATGGACGCAGAAAAGATCACCATCTTCTTTGTCTTGCTGCATCGTCAATTTTCTCCTCAGAAGTTGTTTATCAGCAGCAGCGACTCGGTCAAACTGATCATATGCACAACCATTAAATAATTTAGCAGTTAATATAATTATTAAAACAAACTAAATAAATGCATACAATGCAGATGGATTACCTGAACCGAGTTTAAGAGAGTGAGATCCAAATCCAAAACCAAGGACAGTTTAGGGTAGAAATCGGCAATTCTATTCGCTGTTTTTTGGCGGCATCGTCGTCGTCAATGCATAGCTTGCGTTTGCGTCTGATTCCTCTGGTCTCATGTGTTGACCCACCCAGGACTGCACAGTTGAGTCCGTTAACGGCGGGTGGTATTGCGTCAGACACAAGCAGCATCATCATGATGATAATTAACGACGTAGGTTATGAAGGAGGAGAAATTAGATCGAGGGGGAGAGGAATGGAATGAATGGAATCGCCGGGTGTAGAGGCTTGCAGAACAATTAATTAAGTTGCGTTGCCGCGTCATTTAACTTCAATAAGACGGACTGATACCTGCAGCAGATCAGATCTAATCACAAATCGCTAAATAAACAAAATCACTGTAGAATTATTTAATATTTAATTAATGATAATATTGTTGATAGACAACAGAAACTAATATAACATTATGATGATGATGATCTACAGGAAGCAATTAATGATGGTAAACAAAACAGAAAGTAAATAGAATATAAAAGATAAGGAAAAAAACATAGGCATTACCTTGTGAAGGAATTCTCTGACCCCGGGTCTGAATTCACTAGTAGAATTTTTTTAATATAATTCGTATATTCACCGAAGTCATAGATAGATAATTACCGAAGTAGTCGTACGTGAAGTAAAAGGGATTATTTTACTTCGTCATATCACCGAAGTAATATCCATGAAAATAATGAAGTCTTTTACTGGTTCAAAGAGGCAAACCGATTCAGATTTAGACTGATTCTAAAGTAAAAACTTGTCTTTTACTTCGTTGATTTTGTAAAGTGTTGAAGTAATCGATGATATATAATTTTATAGTTTAAATTGATTGTCGAAGTAAAAAAAATATCTGTTGCTTTAGTAATTTTATAATGCAACGAAGTAATAGATGATATGTAACTTCACAGTTTACACTAATTGTCAAAGCAAATATATTTTTTATTTCATTAAAATTAAACAATATTTTATTATACAATAATATTTCAATATATATATATATATATATATACAATTTAAATGTATTAATTAGATTAAACAATTATTCATTCAAAATGGTAAATATATATCAACGAATTCATCAATGCACGAGTATATATCCATAAATTGACAAGTATATATAACCAAAATATATATCCACAATTATATATATCCACAACTCTTACAATTAAATCCGCATGGGGATTAAGTTATTATTAAGGGAAAAAAATATTTTAATGGATACAAACTTATTACTTCTGTATACAAACTTATGAATTTTATTTTATAACTTATTACTTCATCGAATATTTATTATGAAGTAAACATAGATAAAATTAGTTGCGAGACCAATATGTTTCATCCAACATCGAAGACGATCGACGCAGAAAAGATCACCATCTTCTTTGTCTTGCTGCATCGTCAGTTTTCTCCTCAGAAGTTGTTTATCAGCAGGTGCAACTCGGTCAAACTGATCATATACACAACCATTAAATAATTTAGCAGTTAATATAATTATTAAAACAAACTAAATAAATATATAAATGCAGATGGATTACCTGAACCGAGTTTAAGAGAGTGAGATCCAAATCCAAAAACAAGGACAATTTAGGGGTAGAAATCGACAATTCTATTCACTGTTTGTTAGCGGCAGCGTAGACGTCAATGCATAGCTTGCGTTTGCGCGCGTCTGATTCCTCTGGTTTCATGTCTTGACCCACCCAAGACTGCATAGTTGAGTCCGTGAACGGCGGGTGGTATCGCGTCAGACGCAAGCAGCATCATCGTGATGATAATTAACGACGTAGGTGATGAAGGAGGAGAAATTAGATCGAGGGGGAGAGGAATGGAATGAATGGAATCGCCGGGTGTAGAGGCTTGCAGAACAATTAAGTTGCGTTGCCGCCTCATTTAACTTCAATAAGACGGACTGATACCTGCAACAAATCAGATCTAATCATAAATCGCTAAATAAACAAAATCACTGCAGAATTATTTAATATTTAATTAATGATAATATTGTTGATAGACAACATAAACTAATATAACATTATGATGATGATGATCTACAGCAAGTAATTAATGATGGTAAACAAAACAGAAAGTAAATAGAATATAAAAGATAAGGAAAAAAAACATAGGCATTACCTTGTGGAGGAATTCTCTGACCCCAGGTCTGAGTTCACTAGTAGAATTTCCTTAATATAATTCGTATATTCACCGAAGTCATAGATAAATAATTACCGAAGTAGTCGTACGTGAAGTAAAAGGGATTATTTTACTTCGTCATATCACCGAAGTCATATCCATGAAAATAACGAAGTCTTTTACCGGTTCAAAGAGGCAGACCGATTCAGATTTAGACCGATTTTGAAGTAAAAGCTTGTCTTTTACTTCGTTGGTTTTGTAAAATGCTGAAGTAATCGATGATATATAACTTTACAGTTTAAATTGATTGTCGAAGTAAAAAATATCTGTTGCTTTAGTAGTTTTGTAATGCAACGAAGTAATAGATGATATGTAACTTCACAGTTTACATTAATTGTCAAAGCAAATATATTTTTTATTTCATTAAAATTAAACAATATTTTATTATACAATAATATTCCAATATATATATATACAACTTAAATATATTAATTATATTAAACAATTATTCATTCTAAATGATGAATATATATTAACGAATTCATCAATGCACAAGTATATATCCACAAATCGATAAATATATATAACCAAAATATATATCCACAAGTATATATATCCACAACTCTTACAATTAAATCGGCACGGGGATTAAGTTATTATTAAGGGAAAAAATATTTTAATTGATACAAACTTATTACTTCGGTATACAAACTTATGAATTTTATTTTGTTAACTTATTACTTCATCGAATATTTATTATGAAGTAAAACATAGATAAAATTGGTTGCGAGACCAATAATTTTTAAACTACGAAGTCTAAAATTGAATTTACTTCGTCAAATTTATTACTGAAGTTTATTATTATGTATTACTTCATTAACAGAAATCGTTGAAATTATATGTGGCGAAGTTTATGTTTGATTTTCACGTAGTGGTTTCGTCCAACATCGAAGACGATCGACGCAGAAAAGATCATCATCTTCTTTGTCTTGCTGCATCGTCAATTTTCTCCTCAGAAGTTGTTTATCAGTAGGAGCGACTCGGTCAAACTGATCATATGCACAACCATTAAATAATTTAGCAGTTAATATAATTATTAAAACAAACTAAATAAATGCATACAATGCAGATGGATTACCTGAACCGAGTTTAAGAGAGTGAGATCCAAATCCAAAACCAAGGACAGTTTAGGGGTAGAAATCGGCAATTCTATTCGCTGTTTTTTGGCGGCATTGTCGTCGTCAATGCATAGCATGCGTTTGCGTCTGAGTCCTCTGGTCTCATGTGTTGACCCACCCAGGACTGCACAGTTGAGTCCGTTAACTGCGGGTGGTATTGCGTCAGACACAAGCAGCATCATCATGATGATAATTAACGACGTAGGTGATGGAGGAGAAATTAGATCGAGGGGGAGAGGAATGGAATGAATGGAATCGCCAGGTGTAGAGGCTTGCAGAACAATTAAGTTGCGTTGCCGCCTCATTTAACTTCAATAAGACGGACTCATACCTGCAGCAGATCAGATCTAATCACATTGAATTAAGATATATCAGCCCAGCCCAGTGTAATAAAAAAATAACAGGCACTTAAGTAGACAATAAATATAGATATGCAGGAATCTGATAAGTAAAGAGCCGAGTTTAGGGATAGTTATCCGGTTGAAGCGCCGGCGTGCCGACTGCCCTTAGAGAATTGATTGCCGCCCTACGGTGCAAAGGCTCCCGGTAAAATTCCCCCAAAATCCGACAACCACGCAGCATCGTAGGTGCACTCCAAGACAATCGCTGCCCGCGGAGACAACCTCAGATCGCACAAGGCGAAGCCTCAAGACCGAAAATCGAAACAGGAAGAAGAAAAGGAACTCGAAAGGAGAAAAGCAAAAACTACTGATTGCTCAGAGGGAGAAGGAGAGAAGAAAGCAGTGAATGAGTGAATTGCTTCTTCCCCTTCTCCTTTTATAGATCCGAAGAGGCAAACCTTTGCCTCTTCTCTCTGAGGAATCGCGACCCTCGCATGGTCGCGAGGCGTCGCGCCGAGCGACGCGTTTCTCAAAAAAAGGGTAAAGAAAATAAGAAATAAAAATAATCCAAACCAAATTGGTTTAGGAAACCAGACCGGAAATTTGCAAAACCAAACCGGGCCGCCCGCAAGCGCGAGGCTCACGGGCTGGGGATTTGCACCCCCCCTGCGCGCGATAATCGCGTGTGTCGCGCCCGGTTTATGGATTTCCGGCCCAGACCCCCTGAAACCACCTGGTTTGGGCTGAACCCGCGCATGCGTGTAGGTCCCCCTAAGCCATCTAAGCATGGTAGGAATAACTTGATATATAAGACATTCCAACTCTGTTGGCTTAGCAATGTGGGACTAAACACATACACATCTCCTTCAATATAATTTGAAATTCTTAAACAAAATTCAACAATCCCCCATAAATTTCAAATTATAATAAATAAATAAAACAGGTCTTGAGGCTTTGTCGTAATGAGCTTTCAGTGAAAATACCTTCCGGTTTGAATTTTCACCTAAGTAAACCAATCTTATTCACACAGGTTTGAAGTGAACTAATTCTTGAACTTAAACCTTTAATATGTGAAAATCAATTGGCAACAACTCATCACAGACGACGGTTGAATTCTTCTGGGTTGGTGCATTACGGCCATGCCACCAAATCTTGTTTCATAAGTGTTAAGGAGAGTTGCCCAGACCCCCCACACTGCGGCCTCACAGTTACACTTACATAGGTGAGTTCTCCATGGATGTACTGCAAGCATCCTGTCATAAAGACCTTGAACTCATTAAGAGCCTTAAGCTCATCCTTACTAGCAGTCAAGCATCTATCCAGGGAAGAGACTTTGAGATTATATCTCAATCAATTTATGCTTACGATTCACCCTTATAGCTTGTTTATACCACATTAAACTTACTTCTTGGGATCTCCAATCAGATAGGTTGGGTTGCCGCTATAGATGAAACCAAAATAGGTCTCAGTCTCATTCCCTTACCGGATCTCTTGATTTTCTTAGAATCAAGTCCTTTTGTGAGTAGATCAGCAATATTGTCTTTTGAACTTACAAAGTCCAATGACACCACTCCGAGAGACACTAGCTCACGAACAGACTTCAATCTTATTCGTACATGTCTCTTCTGTTTTTGGTTATACTTGGAGCTTCTAATCTGAGCTATTGTTGTTTGATTATCACAGTTCACTGAAATAGGAGGTATTGGCTTCACAATCAAGGGAATCTCAGTAAGAAGACCCTTAAGCCAATCAGCTTCAGTTACTGTGGTATCCAAAGCACACAATTCTGCCTCAGCTGTAGAACGGGATATGATCGTCTGTTTAACAGACCTCCAAGCAACTGCACCGCCTCCAAGTGTAAAAACATAGTCAGTAACGCCTTTACACTCAGCGGTGTCAGCTATCCAACTGGCATCACTATATCCTTCCAGGACTGCAGGGAACCTCCCATAGCACAAGCCCAAGGATATAGTACCATTTAGATATCTGAGTACTCTGTCTAATGCATCCCAATGTGTTCTGTCCGGATAGCCGGTAAACCTGCTCAATTTAGTTATAGCAAACGAAATATCAGGTCTAGAACAATTTGCCAAATACATTAGACTACCAATTATTTGGGAATATCTTAATTGAGACACAGCCATGCCACTCTTATTCTTGTGGAGAGTCTTTGAAAGATCATAGGGTGTGACTACAGATTTTATGTGGCTATAGCCATATTTCTCTAACACTTTTTCAACATAGTGTGCCTGAGAAATTGTTATTGCATCAGTTGAGCGAGTCAACTTTAGCCCTAAAATCACATCAGCACAACCCATATCCTTCATATCAAACTTACCACTTAAGAGAGCCTTGGTCTCGTTAATAATTGAAAGGTTAGATCCAAAAAGTAAAATATCATCTACATATAAACATAAAATGATACATTTATCACCTTTCATTTTAGTATATACACATTTATCAGAGTCATTAATTTCAAAGCCAAATGATAGCATAGCTCTATCAAATTTTTCGTGTCATTGCTTTGGGGCTTGTTTCAAACCATAAAGAGATTTAACTAACTTACAGACTTTATTCTCACTTCCAGAAACTACATATCCCTCTGGCTGATCCATATATATCTCTTCTTCGAGATCTCCATTAAGAAATGCCGTTTTGACATCCATTTGATGGACCTCAAGATGATATATGGATCCCAGTGCTATCAATACTCGGATTGTAGTAATTCTAGTAACAGGGGAATAAGTGTCAAAATAGTCAATCACTTCCTTCTGTTTGAATCCCTTAGCAACTAGGCGAGCTTTGAACTTATCTACTGACCCATCAGGTTTTAACTTCCTCTTAAATACCCATTTACATCCAATGGTGGTACAACCAGGAGGCAAATCCACTAACTCCCAAGTGGCATTAGAGATAATAGAGTCCATTTCATTTTTAATGGCTTCTTTCCAGTGCTTAGCTTCAGGAGAAGCCATAGCATCTCTATATGTCACAGGGTCACCTTCTATATTATAGGTGATATAGTCTTGGCCTAAATCTTTAGACACACGTTGCCTCTTGCCCCTTCTCAATTCTGTACACTCACTAGATTCATCTAATCTAGAGTGACTTGAGAAAGGTACACTCACTAAGGATAATGAGACCTCTATGGAGGCAGTGTCATCTCTAGTAGGAGTACTAAAGATAGACTGAGGTGTTCTAGTCTTCATAGGAAATATATCCTCAAAGAATGTAGCATCACGAAGTTCTACAATAGTTTTTGCATCTATTCCAGAAATTTCTGATTTAATAATCAGAAACCTATATGCAGAACTATTCTGAGCATAACCCAAGAAGACACCATCTACAGTCTTCGGACCAAGTTTTTTCCTTTTATGTTCAGGTACTAGCACTTTCGCAAGGCACCCCCACACTTTTAGGTATTTCAAACTTGTCCTTCGACCTTTCCAAAGTTCATATGGGCTTTTATCCCTTGACTTCATAGGTACTCTATTTAACACATGACAAGCAGTGTATAGAGCCTCCCCCCACAAGAAGTTGGGTAACCCAGAACTTCCTAACATGGAATTAATCATATCTTCAAGGGTTCGATTTTTGCATTCTGCTACACCATTAGATTGAGGACTATATGGAACAGTGACCTCATGAATTATTCCTGAACCTTGACAGAATTTTTGAAACAGGTTTGAGGTGAACTCTCCACCCGTATCAGACCTTATTCTCTTAATGGTTTGGTTTGTTAGATTTTCAGCTTCAGATTTGAAAATCATAAATTTATCTAAAGCTTCATCTTTAGTTTTCAGCAAATAAACAAAGCAATAATGAGAGTAATCATCAATGAAGGTAATGAAATACCTTTTATGGTCTCTCGTTAGTAAACCGTTAAACTCACAACAGTCAGTATGAATTAATTCTAAAATATTAGAATTTCTATCAACTGATTTGAAGGGTTTACGGGGATGTTTATATTGCACACAAACTTCACATTTTTTCTTATCACTTATGGCATGCTTAGGAATCATGTCAAGATTCATCATCCTTTTTATAGTTTGAAAATTAACATGTTCTAATCTACCATGCCACACATCATAAGACTCAATGTTATAAGAACAACCAATATCATTAATTTTATTAATAATCGAATTTTCAAAATTTAGTTTAAATAAACCTTCATTAAGGTAACCCTTTCCAATAAAGGTTCCTAAATGTAACAATACAACTTTATTACATTTGAAGTTTAGCTCATAACCAGCACGAACTAATTTTGACCCGCTAATCAAATTCCGTCGGACCGCTGGAACATGATGCACCTCATGCAGTGACAGGACCTTCCCTGAGGTAAATCTCAAGTCAACTCGTCCAATCCCTAACACTCTGGCTGCAGAATGATTCCCCATGGCTATGGAAGTGCCTTCAATTACCTGATAAGTAAGGAAGGCAGAGCGATCAGCACAACAGTGCACATTAGCACCTGTATCAACTAACCACTCATTGGGTTGATAAATCAAATTTAGTTCGGGGTTAATGGAAACGAACCCATTGCTGGTGCTGGTCACAACATTGACCTGTGCCTTGGTGTTGGGTACATTGCCTTGGTTCTTCTTCTTGTCCTTCCGTTCAGGACAGAATTTGGCAAAATGTCCAACTTGTCCACAAGCCCAGCACGGCCTAGTCCCATGCTTCATCTGAACCTTTGGTTTGGGTTTCATTTTGTTCTTCATTTTTTGGTTTTTGAACTTGTTCTTGTCAGAAGAGACCACCACATTTGCCTTTGGAGCAAATTCCATAGGTATCCCCTTATCATCATCTTTATGTTGCTTCCGATGTTCTTCTTCGATATTTAAGGCAATCATTAAATCTTCAAGAGAGATTTTACCTCTCCTGTGTTTAAGTGTCATGCCAAAATCTTCCCAACTCAGAGGCAACTTTTCGATGATAGACAAGACTTGAAGTTTCTCGGGTATCGGCATATCTCCCTCAGCAAGACCGTGAATCAAAATTTGAAATTCATGGGTCTGCTCAATGACAGATTTACCCTCAACCATTTTGAAGTTTAAGAACTTCCCCACGGTGTACTTCTCTAAACCAGAGTTCTCGGAGTTATATTTTTTATCCAAAGATTTCCATAACTCTTTGGTCGAGGTTGTAGAGCAGTACACATCAAATAGTGCGTCTGAGAGGGCGGACAGGATTCTCCCATGGCAGAGATAATCTCTCTGTTTAAACCTCTCGGTAGAAGCACTACGGGCAGGTTCTTCTTCATCAGGCGAAGGAGGATCTGATTCTACAACGGAGAAAAGCCCCAGCGTAGTAAGCCAAAATTTCATTCGTTGTTGCCAACGTTTGAAGTTTTGCCCGGAAAACCTCTCGGGTTTGGCGCTAGCCTCATCAGACCCCGACATTCTAACATTTAACATGTCTACTTAGGTACAATCAATTCTCTAAGATTGTAATAAAAAAAATAGCAGGCACTTAAGTAGACAATAAATATAGATATGCAGGAATCTGATAAGTAAAGAGCCGAGTTTAGGGATAGTTATCCGGTTGAAGCGCCGACGTGCCAACTGCCCTTAGAGAATTGATTGCCGCCCTACTGTGCAAAGGCTCCCGGCAAAATTCCCCCAAGATCCGACAACCACGCAACGTCGTAGGTGCACTCCAAGACGATCGCTGCCCGCGGAGACAACCTCAGATCGCACAAGGCGAAGTCTCAAGACCGAAAACCGAAACAGGAAGAAGAAAAGGAACTCGAAAGGAGAAAAGCAAAAACCGCTGATTGCTCAGAGGGAGAAGGAGAGAAGAAAGCAGTGAATGAGTAAATTGCTTCTTCCCCTTCTCCTTTTATAGATCCGAAGAGGCAAACCTTTGCCTCTTCTCTCTGAGGAATCGCGACCCTCGCATGGTCGCGAGGCGTCGCGCCGAGCGACGCGTTTCTCAAAAAAACGGTAAAGAAAAAATAAAAAAGAAATAAGAAATAAAAATAAACCAAACCAAATTGGTTTAGGAAACCAGACCGGAAATCTGCAAAACCAAACCGGGCCGGCCGCAAGCGCGAGGCTCACGGGCTGGGGATTTGCACCCCCCTTGTGCGCGATAATCACGTGCGTCACGCCCGGTTTATGGATTTCCGACCCAGACCCCCTGAAACCACCTGGTTTGGGCTCAACCCGTGCATGCGTGTAGGTCCCCCTAAGCCATCTAAGCATGGTAGGAATGACTTGATATATAAGGCATTCCAACTCTCTTGACTTAGCAATGTGGGACTAAACACATACACATATCCTTCAATATAATTTGAAATTCTTAAACAAAATTCAACACCCAGCCCAGCCCAGCCCAGCCCAGCCCAGCCCACCCCACTGAAGTTCCTTGGGCAAAAGGCTTGGAAATGACCGGGCATCTCCTGGAGCACACAACCCGAAAACGGAGAACTGAGCAAGCAGGGAGGAGCTAACTTCTTCACGAACTTGATTGATCTGGATAGTGACGGACCCAAAATAGACTGTCACGAATGTGGGTCTCAAATTTAAATATGAATGAAATGCTGGAAACCCTTTTTGCAATCAAAAATATGAAAGTGTAGTAAAGGGGCCACAAGTCGTATTTTTCCTCGGGACTAGTTGTTGTGTTTGATTCGAGCTTGGTTTATGTGTCGTTTGTGTTTTTGGGTTTCAAATAAGTAATTGGATTTTGGGTTGTAAATTCAGAATGGAAATGGCAATAAAATAAAAACAAACTAAATAAAGGAACTAAACAACGATAGTGAATAATAACTCAACCGGAGATGAACCGGCTCAACTAAGGTGGCTAAATCGAAATTAAAAGGGAACTCAATGGATATCAAATGCAATCTTGATGCTAAACAATTAAATAAGTGCAGAGATGGAAGATTTCGGAACAAACAGGTTTAACACAATTCGATGCATACAAAATTCAGAATTCACACAAGCAATAAGTCAACTTAGCTACAAGTTTAGGAAGCTAACCAATGCAAGGAAAATTCAGGGATTCTAAGGATGATATCAATAGATTTCAAAAGCTATCCTACACCAAAAAAACAAGTGAAAACTGATGTGAAAACAATGCCCAAAACAGCTTGGCACGCAAGCTGAAATCTTTGTGCCAAAAACTGAATTTTTGTGCCTAAAACTACTTCTAGCAATTCAGAAATGTAGCTGACCGAATGCAATTTGAAAAGCAAGCTATCAATTAAGAACTTGGCAGGAATGGATGAAGAAAACCAGACACAAATAGCTCACTTTAGACACAAACCGAAGCAAAGAAAAGAATGCAGAAATGAAGGAAAATGCAGTAATGAAAACAGAATTGCAGAAATGTAGTGCTTGCTAAGCTGAAAACATGGACTGAATTGCAGGGGACTAAAACCAAGTTCTATGTTAACTAAGCCAGCATATATCTAACTCTACTGCAGGAATTAAACCCAACTAAAATGCAGAGACAATTTGGCCAACAAACAGCCCTGATACAAGCTCAGAAATCAGCAGAAATCGTAGCAATAAAAATGGCACGCAATTTGAATTTGGCACGCACGCAATGAGACTGCAAACTAACTGAAATTGAATTTGATTGTCACCTAAACAAGCTCTTAAACTACGTAGCTCTAAGAATTAAAATCTGATTAAGCTAAACAATCAAAAAATGAAATTTAGCTGCTGAAACAAAATCAGAAACAGGAAATTGAACTTCAGAAACGAGATTACAACTAATTGACTGAAATTAACTACGGAAAACTAATCCTCAACCCTTCCCGAGCTCAAATCTTCTTGGTCGTCAAGCAAGAGCTGGCCTCGAACCCCTAAGCACAGCAAATCAGTGGAAAACAGATTGGATTGATGAACTCTGCTCAAACTGCGCCAGCTGGGAGATTTCCAATCCAAACGCTTCGATATCAGTTTGTCGAGCTGCAATGATGATTGGGCGAAGACCTGAGCTCACCTGAGAACCCCTACAAGTGGCTCAGGTCGTCAGAAATGGTTTGTGCTGAGATTCCAACGCTCGGACCACAAAGGATGCCGAAACCCTCAAATAAACTTTGTCCGGAGGAAGCTGGAGCTGAATTCTCCACCGAATCTGTCTTCAATGATCCAGATGATGAACCGAGGTCAAGATTGAGGTGGTCGCGCCTCCATGGATGAGAAACTTGCAAGCAAAATGAAGAGAAAACGAAGAGGCTACTGTTGCGGCGAAGACGCGACGAGGAGGAAATGTGGGGATTTTTTTGATTAAATACTTAATAATGGACGTCCCAGATTGATTTGGATGAATCCAACGGCTGATCTTGCTCTAATTTGATCCAAATTTTGATGATGATGATCTGGGGTCAGGATCTGCCTCGTGGTAGCTCGGATCCTCCAGATGTGCAACGGATGGTCCAGATCAACCCAATCTAACCCTAACCCTAGCTCGGATTGCTTCAGATGGTCCCGGATAGCTCAGATCTAGCCGCTTTTGAATCGGACGGCCCGGATTAATCGTAAGCTTGATAATTCGATCCGGTTCCACTTCCGACTCAAGTTTGACCCAGTATGCCCTAGGTCCATGAACCTTTCATGCCTACAAAAATAGATCAAGAATTTAGTGGCTAAATAATCCAAATATGTGTAAATTTACAATTAAGTCCAAAATAGAGATAAGTTCTAAAACCTAGGGTAATTTCACAATTAAGCAATAAAAACATAGGTCAAACATGGATTTTAGTAACTCAAATAATCAATAAAATGGTACTTATCAGATAGCCGCAATTTCATCTCAAGCCCGGGGCTGGACGATGAGCACACTGCGGAAGGCAGCATCCACCGTCAAGTCAATCCAACTGCATTCTTACAGCCAATAGAGCTAGCTAGGACGACACGGGTGTGACCGGAGCTAGTGAGGAGAAGAAGAAGGAGAAGAAGATCGGGGAGATCGCTTCCCCATTCGACTGCGGGCTGCAGCGAAGCTAAGCGAAGGCGGCGGTGACAGCTGCCGAAGTCATCCATGGAGAGATATGCTCTCACACGTGGTGGCGGGTCAAGTGCGGACAGCTTATCTTGCCCTTCTTGTACTAGCTTTTCGTAGATACATCAGAGCCGTGCGTCACTGTTTATTAATTATCCATGATTTAGTTCTTTTCGGTGATTGAGATTCCTCCTAGTGTTTCTTCCAATACTTCGACCGGTGGCCTTCGCTACTCTGTGCCCCTGGAGACGCAATAATATTTTTTCGAAGAGGAGGAGGAGGAGCCCATCAGAGTGCCGATGTCGGCGACTACAACTGCAGTGGAGGAGCAGTTCGGATCCTCTGTCCCGAACGCTTCTCTGTCCTCATGTCCCGAACGCTAGACGAAAAAAATTTCGCGTGCGAAACACGTGAGGACGCGAGGACGTGCCGAACTACAGCTAAAAGCGCCAAGCTAAAAAAAAAGTCGTGTTTGTCATCCTCCTTGTTTGCCCTAAAACCCAACCTCTTCTCCCTTCGTCGTTCACCCTCTCCCTTCGTCCTTCTTCCTCCTCTTCTTGCCCTAACACCCAAAAGATGTTGAAGACAAAGCTGCCCTTCCTCCTTGTCTCCTCGCAGTGACGACGAGGTTGTCGTCGACTTCCTCCTCTTGCCCTTCTTCATCCTCTCCTCGCAGTGGCGACGAAGCTGCCCTCGTTCGCCCTTTGCCCTCTCCAAGCAAAAGCAGTGAAGACGAAGCTGTCCTCGACCACCTCCTCTTGCCCTTCGCCCTCTCCTCACAGTGACGACGAAGCTGTCCTCCTCGCAGTGACGACGAAGCTCGAGTTCCGCCATCTCAATCGTGGTCCTCCACCATCTCAATCGTGGTCCTCCTCTTTGAAGTTTATTTTGCTACTGCTAATTTCTAATTGAACATATGAATTTCTTTGAGGTTTATTTTACTACTGCTAATTTCTAATTTATTTCGTCCTTCGCCCTCTTTTTTTTTTTTGAGACTCAGTGTGTTAGATGAAATTGGCATTATAAGAGCTTTCTAGATAAAAATATATATATTTTGGCATTATAAGCACAATGGTGATATTTCGCCCTTCGCCCTCTGTTTAACAGTTTTGTTTGCCCAATTTCCATGTTCTTACTGCATTCTGTTTGTCGCATAGTATACATTTCTTGGTTGTTTTTTTTCTTCAGGATCAAAATACCTTGAATGGAGTTATCGTTGTTTGAATCTACGAGTCGTCGTTTGTTGAATTTTGATGGAAATGAAGAGTGTAAGGATGGTGATCAGTTTGATTGTATTGATCAGGGTAATAACAATGAAAAAGATAAATCAGGTATGGACTCTACCATGTTATTGAGTTGTCACCCATCTATCACAGAAGAAATGATACCAAAAATAGGTATGGAATTTAAGACAGAAGAGGATACCTATGAATTTTATTTGAAATATGCTAAACAAGTTGGATTTGGCATAAGAAAGAGTAAAAGCCACAAAGATAAATCGGGCAAACTAGTTGACAAAATTTTTTGTTGTAGTGCGCAAGGTAAAAGGCAAAAGGACAAACGAGATGTTTATGTGAAATCAAGTCGTCCTGAAACAAGGTTTGGTTGTGAGGCTAAATTGAAGATTGTTTGTCGACAAAATGGTAACTTAACTGTAGAGCAATTTGTTAAAGAGCATAATCATTATCTTTCAAGTCCAAACAAAACTCACCTCTACAGATGTCATAGGAATATATCCTCATCTGCGGCGATACAGATTGAGATGGCAAGTGATGTGGGAATCGCCCCAAAAGCATCTCATGATCTTATGGTGAGACAAGTAGGTGGGAGGGAGAATTTAGGTTTTATTCCTGAAGATTACAAAAATTACTTGCGATCCAAAAGAACAAGAAATATGAGAGTTGGGGATACAAGAAGTGTATTGGAATATTTACATAAAATGCAGTTCGATGATCCTAATTTTTTTTATGCTATTCAAGTTCATGAAGATGATTTGATAACTAATATTTTTTGGTGTGATGCTAACATGAGATCTGATTATGGTAATTTTGGAGATGTTATTTGCTTTGACACAACCTACAGGAAGAACAATGAAGGTCGTCCAATTGCGTTATTTGTAGGTGTTAATCATCATAAGCAATCTATTATTTTTGGTGCAGCTTTATTATATGATGAAACCTCTATGACGTTTGAGTGGTTGTTTGATACATTTACCAAAGCTATGTGTGAAAAAAAAACCAACAACTATTCTTACTGATCAAGATGCAGCAATGGCAAAGGCATTAGCTTCTAGATGACCTGAAACATATCATCGTTTATGTATTTGGCACATTTATCAAAATGCCGCAGTACATTTGAGTGGAGTTTTTTCTCAGTTTAAAGAGTTTACTAAAGATTTTGCCTTATGTATATATGATTTTGATGAAGAGGAAGATTTTATTTCAACTTGGAACATGATGTTAACCAAGTATGCACTTGAAGACAATGATTGGTTGAGACGTCTGTTTCGCATAAAGGAAAAATGGGCTTTAGTATATGAACGACAAATGTTTTGTGCAGATATGACTACAACCCAAAGAAGTGAGAGTGTGAGTAGTATTGTGAAAAGATATGTCACTTATCAACATAAGTTTTTAGCCTTTTTCAATCACTTCCAAAGATTGCTTGATGATCGTAGATATGAGGAGTTAAAAGCTGAATTTAAATCAAATACAAGTGTTCTATGTTTAGTGTATCCAATTGAAATTTTAAAGCATGCAAGTTGTATTTATACTCCTGAGGTATACAAGTGTTTTGAACAAGAGTGGTACAAATCTCATGATTCTCGTGTAGAAATTTGTGAGATTGTTGGATTAGCTACAAAATATAAAGTTATTTCTCACGAAAAGAATTACCATTATATAGTTACACTTGATTCATCAGGTCAAAAAATTGAGTGTAGCTGCAGAAAATATGAATTTGCTGGGATTTTGTGTTCACATATTTTGAAAATATTTACGATGCAAAATATCATGAAGATCCCAAGTGAGTATATATTGAAAAGGTGGACACGAAAAGCAAAAGATGGATACTTTGGAGTTATTGATTCAATTGCGAACAAAGATAGTTTGGATCTAAAAATACTTAGCAATATGCGATATAAGGAATTGAGTGGGTTGTATGTTCAATTGGTTACCAAGGCAGCCAAGAGGGAAGACACTTACAAGGTTGTTAAAGATGGTTTGTTGAGTATGTTTCAGATGGTGGATGAAATGTTACAAGATAATGAACCAATTGTTGAACACTCAATTGAAACAGAGTTTGAAATTGGTGAAGCAAACTCTCTTGGAGTCAAAGGAATTAAAACAAAGAAGAAAACAATTTCCGGTAAGAGGTTGAAAGGTGACTTAGAAAAGATTTCAAGGAAAAGGAAAGCAACAAGAAAAACAAACCAAACTTCAACAATTGATAAGGTTTCGTCCCCATTCTTAGTAAAGTGTTGTATATTTGAATATATTTTTTGTCATTACATTTGAGAAAGTATGTAAAATTAAATCATTCCATTTTTTTATTGTATAACAGGCTGTAGAAGAGCGTTATGAAAGTATATCCAGCTGTCCCAGTGTAGAATGTCAACAAATGATCAATCAAGTTAAGATATATTTTAGTATGTTAAACTAAACTAATTTTGTTATCACTATCTAAAACTATATTTATTGTTTTAGCCTACGCATCATAGCTATGTACAAGGATTAACTATGGTTGGAACTCAATTTCCTCTACTTTTGTCAACCCAACAATATCATGTTCACTTTAATGTTGTTAAACATTTCTCATAAGATATGATTTATTGTATCATACTTATTGACATTATTTCTCCTTTTTTTTCTATCCAGGGACATCAATTATGTGGATGTTGCAGCAATGGAATGCACATCAACGAAAGGACACCACAAAGAATGATTGACGGCAATATAAGTAATGAAGCAAGCTACAATGCAATGCATGCTTCTTCATCTCAGATGTGTAATGAAGCAAGCTCCTCAAAACTCAAATATGCATCTTCAATGACCGCTAAGCCATCAGTTCGTGACATCAGTTCGTGACATCAATTTCTGATGAATTATGGCTGTTGATCCAAGTTTCTATTGAACTTTGAAACATCAGTTCGTGACACTGCTACATCATGACATGATCTCAAGTGTGCTAATGAATTATGGCTGTTGATAGGAACTTTTGTTTTTGTTATTGTTCTATGGGAGTTGTAAAGTTTTTGTTCCTGCTTGGGAGTTTTAAATTGAGGGGACTGAATTTGTTGGGTCTGTTTCATGATGAATTATGGTTGTTGATAGGAACAATTGTGGCTGTTATTGTTCTATGGGAGTTGTAAAGTTTTTGTTCCTGCTTGGGAGTTTTGAATTGAGGGGACTGAATTTGTTGGGTCTGTTTCAGGATGTTTAAGTTTGTTATGCCAATTTCGTATTAGTTTTCATGCTTAGATGTTTCAGCTCCTTTCCAAATTGTGTGGTGGTTGCCAATTTCGTATTAGTTTTCATGCTTGGATGTTTCAGTTCGGAGTTGTGAAAATGCCACTTTGAGTTTCGTGCTTGTGTTTCGTGGAGTTGTGAAAATGCCACTTTGAGTTTCGTGCTTGTGTTTCGTATTAGTTTTTGTGTTGTGGTGTCTGTTTCGTATTAGTTTCGTGCTGTGGTGTCTGTTTCATGCTTGTGTTTCGTATTAGTTTTTGTGAGGTGAACAAACCCTTTGTTCATTTCGATCGATGAAGCCACTTTGAGTTGTGAAAATGTCATGTGGTATTTTTGAAATATTGATAGCGGTTGGCAATACAACCCTTCTTATGATAACGGTTGGCAATGCATTCTCAGCAATTATTGATAGCGGTACACCAATTCATTAGATAGCTAGCAATTCATTAGCTAGCTAGCAATTCTCAGCAATGCTTTAAAGTCGGTTAGCTAACTTAAAGTCGGTGTTAAGTTTATGATTGTGTACATGCTTTAAAGCAAAGTCGGTTGGCAATACAGCACAATTAGTGGAAATTTTCTTTCTCCAATTATTGATAGCAGTTGGCAATACATTCTCAGCAAAAATTTCTATTAGTTGATCTTTAATAAAAAAAATTTCTATTGTTAGATATAATATAGAAGTACATAATTTTTTGGCTAATGAAAATTTTTGAGTTCCAAACAGAAATGCATAACTTTTTACAAATCATACACAAAAAGATATAAATTACAATCCACACTCAATAGCATCAAGAGTCGAAAATTTACATCCAACATCAAGAGTTAAAATGTCAAGATCATCCATAATTATAATTATTTATCACATTAAAAGACTAACACTACTTAACCATACCAACTAACAAACAAAATAAATATATAGCTAAAAGAATTAAGTTCACTATCACTAATATCCAGACCATGAGCGGTACATTCTAATTTCTCATATCATGTCTACGATAAGCAATGTGTTGACTTTCTATCCTTGACTCCACTCTTGGCAACATTCTAAAATGTATATTACTGGTGTCTTCATTTAGTCCAGTATTAGTCCTTGCCCACTTTAACATCCATGTTGCTTACATCCATAATATAGTCTTCCTGGGTTCTTGATTGATCTAGAGACTAGCACAAATGCTCTTAGTCCGCATTCCCTACATCGTACAGTATGGTCGATATTGCTGTTACTTGAAGATGTCATTCAATATCAACCTAATACTACAAAAAAAAAGGGACAAAATTAGACTAAAGAAAAACAATTTGCATAAGTAATAACACCACATCATAATCAGAATCAATCAAGAAAAATACTAAATTCTATGAACTCTTCCAAGTCCCTACACGACTTTATAAACATTAGATAAAAGTTTGAGAACCTTTTTATTTTCCACTACAGCCCTTCCACTAATCATAAACTTAACACCGACTTTAAAGCATGTACACCAATTCATTAGCTAGCTAGCAACGATGACCACAACGATAACAGACGTGCGTTAATCACTGATTAATCTAATAATTACTCCAATAATAGCAGTTGAAACATCCAGAAAATTCTTCTTCAATTGCATCAGCATTGTGCTTATAATGCCAAAATATCTATTTTTTTATCCAGAAAGCTCTTATAATGCCAATTTCATCTAACACACTGAGTCTCAAAAAAAAAGAAAAAAAAGAGGGCAAAGGGCGAAATAAATTAGAAATTAGCAGTAGTAAAATAAACCTCAAAGAAATTCATATGTTCAATTAGAAATTAGCAATTCATATGTTCAATTAGAAATTAGCAATAGCAAAATAAACCTCAAAGAGGAGGACCACGATTGAGATGGCGGAGGACCACGATTGAGATGGCGGAACTCGAGCTTCGTCGTCACTGCGAGGAGGACAGCTTCGTCGTCACTGTGAGGAGAGGGCGAAGGGCAAGAGGAGGTGGTCGAGGACAGTTTCGTCTTCACTGCTTTTGCTTGGAGAGGGCAAAGGGCGAACGAGGGCAACTTCGTTGTCACTTCGAGGAGAGGATGAAGAAGGGCAAGAGGAGGAAGTCGACGACAACCTCGTCGTCACTGCGAGGAGACAAGGAGGAAGGACAGCTTTGTCTTCAACCTCTTTTGGGTGTTAGGGCAAGAAGAGGAGGAAGAAGGACGAAGGGAGAGGGCGAACGACGAAGGGAGAAGAGGTTGGGTTTTAGGGCAAACGAGGAGGATGACAAACACGGCTTTTTTTTTAGCTGGGCACTTTTAGCTACAGTTCGGCGCGTCCTCGCGTCCTCACGTGTTTCGCACGCGAAATTTTTGTCGTCTAGCGTTCGGGACACGGGGACAGAGAAGCGTTCGGGACAGAGGACCCGAACTGGTGGAGTGATAACCGAATTTTTGTCGCGTTACGGTTTCAAATACAATTAAAGTATCGAACTCCTCTAAACTAATGTAGCATAGAGTAACTCGAGTCGTCTCTCAAGGAATGTAATGATAGGTTAATAAATCTTAAGATCGTATGTTATTGCTTTTGGATTTTAGATGTTAACTGGGGTTTGGATTTGAGTTGCTAAGACTAATAAACGAAAGACAACGCAGGTAATAAATCTTACCTCACTAAACTACACTTGCCAGAGGATTAAAAGAAACGTAAGGTAAAGCATTAATGAAATCTTCACTAATCTAATTGCATTCAATTAAAGACAAAAACTTAAAGACATTGAAAGGGATAAGACACGAAAGGATTAAGCAAAAGAAAATACAAGAATTTAATCCTAACTATTGGAATGAGCATTTTGTCAAAGAACTTGCGAGCATGGATCAAAATAACAAAAGTACGTGCAAACTAATATGGGAGATCAAGCTAAATACAAGCATTCATCATAAGAAAGAAACATCCAACTATATGAAACAAACAACCAAATCTCTGGAGGCTGTGGATCTCCGGATGATGAAGGAAAACCGTGAAGGAAAAGCTGTGAAAAACTACTGTGAAGAAACTGCTGGGAAATGCAATCTGCTGTGATGGAAGTAGCTATCGGAAGAGTGATGAAAGCTGTTGGATCCGATCCGATGAAGGAGTGGTTGCCCCTAAGGTTTGCGGATGAGGAGTGAAGAAGAAGGAGAAGTGAAGGTGGAGAAGAAGCTCCGGCCGGCGGCAGCGAGGTGGAGGAACCGCCGGCCGCTTGGTGGCGATGGATGAGATGGAAGGGCGTCGGGGAAGAGATGTGATGATGTGATCCCCTCCCTTGGTTCCCCTTGATTCCTTTTCTACCTCTCTTTTCCACCCTTGATTTCCCTTGATGAGTGGCTGAGATTACTTGCAATGAAGCTCCATCAATCGTCGTTGCCAGATCCAAGTGGAGGGTTGTGATGACCAACGCATCCGATCGCATCTGGACAGCTACTGATCGGTCTGGAAGCTCTCTGATCGGTCTAGATGACCCCTGATCGGTCTGGGTGACCCCTGATCGGTCTGGAAGCTCTCTGATCGGACTGGATGACCCATGATCGGTCTGGGGACCGATCAGGCCTTGATAAGTAACTAAAATTATGAGTTCTTTTGTGCCATCTGCTCCTGATCGGTCTGGGGACCGATCAGGCTTTCCCTGACGATCAGGCCTTCCCCTGATTGGTCTGGTGACCAATCAGGTCTTCCCCTGATTGGTCTGGTGACCAATCAGGCCTTCAACAAAATGAAATTTGAGTCTGATGTCATTCTTTATGGATCCATCTTCGCCCCGGATGTGCCCCCTTTTGATTCGACGATGCACAAGCTGTCCAAAAATTCAATAGAATGAAATATGAGTGTAAAAATGCAAGAAAATTAATTAACCAATGAAAATACATCCTATTCATAATTATGCATCATTTCATAAACAAATACACCCCAAAACCTCAAATTCTCTCACTAATTGCATAAAATTTATCCGTCAAAATGCTAGTTATCATGGAGCAGGAGCTCCAAATGAAGATCGTAGAAAAGCTTGATGTATGCTCAATCTGTTTGGATGACTTTGACATAACGAGTCATGTTTTGGAGATGCCATGTCGCCATATATTTTACCAAAAGTGTTTAACGAAGTGGCTGGCTCGGAATAATACCTGTCCACTCTGCCAGTTCGCGCTCACTGACTGACGACGCAGAGTAGCTACTCGATCTAAATGCATATAATTCCTGATCAATTCATGGCATTATCTAACAATTTAATTAGTTTGACTGTTAATTTCTTTTGTCTAGTTCATTGATTGGTACATTGATTCGAAAATTTTTTAATTAATTAATGAGATTTCATATATATTTTTAAATTTTTTTATGTCTTTATATTTAGTTATTTGATTGATCGGATTATGAATTATTCAATGAGTATGAATCCAAAATAGATTAAATACTTTAATCATTTTAGAAGTTTTATTTAATCATATTAATATGAACTTAAGAATCTCCGCCTCAGATTCAATCATTATTATAAATTAATTAATGGTCTTAATTTTTTAACCTTATATAATCTAATTATCCAAGTATGGATGGT
Source organism: Boesenbergia rotunda (assembly GCA_024364735.1). Classification (NCBI taxonomy): domain Eukaryota; kingdom Viridiplantae; phylum Streptophyta; class Magnoliopsida; order Zingiberales; family Zingiberaceae; genus Boesenbergia; species Boesenbergia rotunda. Next base: position 336,382 of record JAGFNQ010006174.1, read on the forward strand.
TTAAAAAAAATGAACCTCTTTTAAATCACAAGGCATAAAATAAAATAACTTTTAAAAAATTACAACGCAGACAAAATCATGATATGGTAATTAATGTCTATGCGGAGATGCTAATGGATGATAAATTGATAATATAATTTGATCGGGAGTCAAGACTAAGAGAATTTTTTTCTTAATTATTATACTTCATCTCATTTGAGATCTATATATTTTTTTTCGATTTTGATATATATATTTTCTCTGTTACGTAACGTCTTCAATCTTGATGAGTGTTAGGAGATATAGTAACTTTCAAATTTGCTCCATTTGACTGATCATATATTATGTGAATTTATTTTTTGATATTTTTTATTATTTAATTATTAATTTAGTTGTATATATGAATTTTTTCCCTCCTCAATATGAATTCAGTATGAAATCGAAACCGTTGCTAGCTGAATTAATTGTCTATATAAATTACTTGGCCAACCTAGGCCATGGGGCATATCTGAAGACTTGGTCGACTCAGTCCCATGCCATGTAAGTATGCTAAGGATTTCAATCTAGTTCGGCCGAGCCAGCAATAAAGTACAAATAGGTTGGCTGGTCCCTTTTGGAGAAAGCCTGATAAATAGCCGAGTCCTTGACAGATATCTCTGAGTCAATTTCAGAGTAAACTCATTGAAGTTAAGCTCAAGTATGACGAGGAAGTTACGGATCAAGGAAGACGCCAGTTTTCCAAACGGCACTGGTTACACAGTTGACAACAAACGCGTCCGTTATGCCATCAGTAAAGGCACTGCGAAAAAAAGATACAGGTAATGCTTAGAGGCGCCAAAAATAATAAGCCAAGGCAGTTACAAGAAAGGGAGGCGCGACTACGGTAAGGGGGCGCTAGTTAAAGTTCGCATGCGCCTTTTCTTTTCCTATTCTATATCAGGCATCTGGATCACTGTATGAACGGATTTAAGCGTTAAAAGTGGATTGGACTAACCCTGAATTGACTGAGTCTATTGAGAATGTTGTAAAAGAGGTTCAAGTTCATGTACCATATTCTCACTTTTTCCTATATTGTTAAGTTAATTTATTAATGTAGTAGACGTTGGAAATCTAAAGGTACGGTAGGCCTGGTCATTGATGTCAGCGTTAGAGGATATCCCACTAACGATGAGGTAGAGATAGTCGGTTTATAGATGGGATGCGAGACCGTGCTTAATTAAGACTTCAATTCAATAACTGCTCATCTTTGACGTCGACGTAAGGGTACATAGGATGACTACCTGTACAGGGATGAGGGCCTAGATATAGAAGGAGTCGCTGTGGCATGGGCATGAGCGGCGACCGAGAAGAGCATGAGAATGAATAAGCAAGGCCGAAGAGGAAAGCGATATGCCCGTCCACTTGATGCAACGGGCTGATTTATGACAGGCGCTACTTCGGTATAACAGGAATAATAACAATAATAATTGAGTTGCAAATTAAATGAGAATTCTCACCATCGGTGGGATGGCATGGTCGCTGCACCTCCGTCGGACTTCGGCCTCGGGCGCCTTCGCAAGTCATCCTCCTTTTCTCCTTCCTTCTCCTCTTCCTTGACTGCGTCCCCGTTGTCCTCCAGGTCACCAGGAGCTTCACGATCCGGACCTCCGGAGGCAACCCCTCGTCGCCGTCGGGCGCCGCCTCCTCCTCTCGCAGCACCCCTGATATACCTGCTTCCAGTGAGACCTCCGCTCCTGGATAGCTAACGTTATGAGACCTCAGCGAGATTGCTTGTGTAGCTCCGACGCAGAGGGAGGACTAGAAGAGGCTTCGGACGAAGTCGGTGCTGGTGGAGGGCAGGGGAGATGAAGCTCTTCCTTTACCTTCTATTCTTCTCTTCCTCCAACAACGAAAACAAAAACAAATTTTTAAACAAAAAATTGCATCCCCCGATTCGGTACTTATAAGTTGCAGTAGGTAGGGCTATATAGCCTGGACAGTCCACTGGGTGATTCCGTCCCTGAGTAGCAAGACTGGCAGAGGTTGAACAACAAGTTGGATATAAGTAAACGAAAAAGAATTAGAGAAGAAATAGATTTCATGCTGAATGAATTTTTAATCTCGCATTAGGAATTTTAAAATATATTGATTGATTTATATTGATTCATAAGTATATTAATTATGAACGAATGCATAGAGGAGATATTCTTTCTCACTCTTGGGTGCGCAGGACTACAAATCTAAACCTTGGATTTATACTAAATCAAGTTGACTTGTGCGCGAACACACCCTACAGACCAAGAGAGTATGAAGAGGCTACGAGCTATTAGCAAAGATTTATTTCCAACTTTGTTCTCTCAAATCTTTTCTACCATGCGTTTTGCTCGGTGGATTACCCATGATAGTATTTGAGTACTTTTTCAGTTCACTACGAGCAACCAGTGCTTGGTTGTGTGGGTGGTTTCGTTGTTGTATTTTGGGGAACGAACATCCATTATAATCTCAAAGCACAAGGAGGATGAAACTGCATCATGCAAGTCTCAATAGCTCTTTCTTTCACTCCAAGTCAGGAGCCTTAGGTCGGGTGTCTGTATTTAGACTCTGCACTCAAAAGTTTCAAGTTGGGAGTCGAACTCGGGAACCTCCAAGTTAAGAGTTTGCACTTAGACTTTGCAATCAAAAGTCAGACTCAGGAACCTCAGGCCAAGAGTTTGTATTTAGACTCTACATTTGGGAGTCTGCACTTTGCATACAAGACAATTCAGGTCTTTTCAACTAACTCAACTATATTCAAAATAGCATTTTCCTTACTTGGCCACCTAAAATTATCAGCTCAAATCACTCAATATATAAGTTAAAATTAAATTATATAATTTAAATTTCATTATATTATTTCCAACAGTATTTGCTTAACACAGGATACTCTACTTTTATTTTTTTATTTTTTAGGTGATTCATTTTCTTTTCAATTCACTATTTCTTCGATACTAATTAGACCGTAGGAAGGTCCTGTTAAGATGTATCTTTGCCCCATTCTAATCTTCTGTCAGTCTCTCTCAGAGGAGCTAACCATGCTAAACACCGAGCTCGTTGAAGGTCAACCTCACCCCAGGAGTTGACCTCGTCAGAAGCGGACATCACTGAATGCCGATCTCGTTGAAAGCCGACCTCGTCAGGAGCCAATCTCAATGAAGGCTGATCTCACCGGGAGTCGACCTAATGATCGAGCAGACCTCGTTGAATGCCGGTCTCGTCCAAAGCTGATTCAACAAAAATCCAATCAAAGTCTGCACCAAAATCTATTTGCCTGGTCTTGGTCAACCCATCCCTTGATCTCGGACCAAATAAATGCCAAATTTAACTTGTCACTCACCCTCCAAACTTTACCGATAGAGTATAACTCCGGACAAAGTTTTTTTTTACAATATGCAAATGATAAAAGCGTTGTATATATGCTTAATCTCTGAAAGTATATCATCCGTAGTCTCGAATCATTCTATTTCTATATTGTCATGTGGATTCAAGAGGGATGTGAATTTTCCAAACTGTAATAAGGTGCCAATATTGATACTAAATAAATGGAAGGCCCTACTACAGATGATCTCTACAACATTGACACCCCCCAATTTATACAACCCTGCTTCACTTCAAGGATGGAAGGTCCTTGCTTCTCCTCACATGCTGCTGCAAGGATTTGGATCCTCTTCTGCGCTCTGCATGAAGTAATAAGTGTTCATGTGAGGATTGTACGAGCTGAGTAGCTCTTCGATCATTTCATGGGGCTCTTTCTGCTCATCCTTCTTGCCTTCCACTTTCTTTTCCTCTATTGCTTCATCTTTCTTTGCTTCCTCTTTCTTAGGCTCTGCCTTCTTCTCCTCCTTCGCCGGCCCTACTGTGACAATGTCAGTCGTCTTCCAGAATTTCCTCAATTTGCTCACAACATCCACAGGGTCGACGGATCCGATCACTGTCATTTTCCTCTCATTCATATGGATGGCGAGTGAATCAATTCCTGTTTCATGAAACTAGCTACAATATGATACAAGTATGTATACATAACACATGCAATGCAACTATATATAATAAAAAAGTTGGATCGCAAGGCAAAATTGTACTACGTATATACCTTGGAGGGTAGATACAACCTTCATCGCCCTCTGTTTCTCCTTACCATCACATAAATCCAGTTTGACCACAATTTTCTGCAGGCGAAACACACATCGCCTTTTGGGCTATAATACTTGGATGGCTAAACCTCCAGCATATGCTCAAAAAGAATGACCTCGACCAAAAGAAAAGGTCATTAAAGTCTCTTCTTTACACGAAAGAAGAAGAGATCGATAGCTAATTAATTTTAACAGGGAGCGAGCATTTTAAGATCCTTTAAACTCCACAAGAATCATTGAAGGATTAGGAGGTGAGAAGATGGCACAGAGTTGCAAGTCATTAACTTTGCAGAAGAAGCGACATGGAGGATTACAGAAAGAACAGTACTCACCTTCATCTTCGTTTTGGAAAGCCACCACCAGCTGCACAATTGCCCAAGTGAATCAGACGGAGGGAAGGTTAGCTTCTTAGGAGGGAAGTGAGAGTGGAAGCTGAGAAGGGAAGGTGGAGGGGAGAGATGCTGATCTTATAAAGGCAGGTAGCGTACGTATGAAATCATAATGGTGGGGAAAGGAGTGGATTGTGTGTCCTTTTGTTTTTTTTTTGTTGTGAATTATGTATGGTGTGAAAATGACGTGCATTCTTATGGCTTCCTATCGAAGTTTTATATGAGCTGTCTCGATGATCCTCACGGATTAGGATTAGCATAGTTAATTGTGTAAATATTTATTTTAATTAGGTTTGATATAAATTTTTAGTGGGCATAAAATATTTGATGTTTGATCTTTTCAAATAAAAAATCACTACGATTAAATAAAATATTTATGATGATTTATTTATTTATATTTTATCATGGGACAGATGATATTGAACAAATTCAGTAGTCTTAAATTTCGAATTTCCTCCCTCCTTTTTCAGTTCTTTCATTTTAGTTCCTTAGCTTTAGGATAGGGAGAAAAGAAAAAAAAAAAGGTAGTTCTTTCATTTCAGTTCCTTAGCTTTAGGATAGGGAGAAAAGAAAAAAAAAGGTGTATGAAACCTCAACAAAAATATGATAGATCGAAGATCGACTTTGGGAGACCTAATGACTTATTACGTAACTTGTCATCTTCATCATATCTAATATTAATTAACTTCAAAACCCATTAATTGATTATTTTATAGTATCTATTTTTCAGGTAATCCTTATTAGTAAAAGGTGGAACTGCTACCTTAACGACCCTCTGGCCCAGGCCCCATAAGAATCCAGAGGGAGGCAAACCACGATTATCACTGGTGTGGTGAGGCGCCTGGGGTCGAGAGAATTAATACCAGCAGACCAGGGTTTTATCCCCATGCGCAACTGGCGACCCTCGAACTTGTGACCTCCAAGTAAATAGCTAGGCGCCTTACCATCCGATCCAGCCCGTGGGGGCAACATATTCACATATAAATCAATTTATATTCAGGTAATCCTTATTAGATCTTTAGCATGAAACTTATTCACATATGAATCAGACTTATAGTGATTAGATTGGATGATCGTCTCCTCTTTTCTTCTTGTTGTCAAGAGAATGATCACAGAGCGGACCGATCTCTTTTTTAGCCACAAACCAAATCCTTAAGAACAATGCTCTAACTTCTTCCCCTTCTCCTGGATTAAAGTTGGACGATCAATTTATAAGGGGAAGAAAACTCTTCCTCTACCTCCATCAATGGAGGATCTAAAGGGTTGGAAGATGAAGAGAAAGGGTTGCCCTCTTCCTCTTCCTGTAACTCCAACATCTCCCACTCATCCAAGTCAATCCATATAGGTTATTCAGTCACAAAGACCATATTAGAACATTCAATTCATATTCTAAGGAAAATGATTCGTGCGACAGCAAGCATATTGAGCAATAATTGCTATAAAAGTTGTTACACTTAACTTAATTGCTCTATAGTACGAATATGAGACATAAATAGATTGTCTTTATCCCAGATTAAATATTTACATCAATATGAACATCTCTAATCCCTCAGTTGACACTTATGTCAAGAGCATGTTCGACATCTCTAATCCATACATTTATTCACAATTACATTTTAAGTACTTAATAAAAATGTAACTGGTCGACCAATGAATAAATATTACAGATGTAAACCAATTTTAATTTTTCTTTTTAATTAGAATCTATTCATTTTAATCCGTCGCTTTCCTAGTTATACTCCATAGACCGAATCATCCATAGTCAATAGGATACATACTAAAGTAGCAGACACTGATTAGAACTTCAAGTAGACAGTCAAATAGTCACTTAGGGTAAGGTTGAGATTAACTTATAATCTCAAGGGTCTCACACAGTAGAGAAGCAGAGATCCATTCTTCTACTACCCTTATTGTCTCTATAGCACATGCGGTATAAATCACATGCTACGATGTTTTTCTCTTTACCAAAGAGTGCATGTTTTCTCAAATATTTAACATCGTACAGATTTCGATCTAGATATACCTAATGTCTAATCCGAATTCAACTTATGAATTCTAATTTGGCCTTTAATAGGTTTAGTAAATGGTGGGTGCATTTACTTCAATTATTACATAAATGATCTCATCTTGATACAAAAATCAAGACGACATCAACTTATGAGTATGTCTCTATTTATAACTACATAAGCTGTCTCATAAGTAATGATCTTACCTCTATTTATACTCAACAAATAGAGACGATTTTCCATGTGAGTAGACCAATCTCAGCCTGCCAACATTGTAGCGATCTCGGCCTCTCTGGTCCTCGCAGGCAACCCTTTAGGCCTGAGACCCTACGGGTCTTCCCACTTCCGGCAGTGGGCTACCAGATTCAAGGAACTTTAGTACTTGTCTTAGAGGTCTAGGGTTCGAATCTGGAGAAGGCAAAAATCCACTGCCGGGAGTGGAAAGACCCATAGGGTCTCGGGCCTAGAGGGTTGCCTGTGAGGACCAGAGAGGCCGAGATCGCTACAAACATGCTCATCGAGACTTTTATCCAAATGTAACAAATACATTTATATTGAATAGATCATGACATTTCATATATATAATAGTCTTAGAATGTGTTACATCTTATATAGTCCCAAAGACTTCACATGTCCATGAAATGACTCTTTAGTTAATGGCTTAGTAAAATGATCTGCAAGCATCGCTCGTGTAGGGATGTACTCAAGAATTATCTTTTTCTTGTCAACAATATCCCTTATAAAATTATATTTAATTTCTATGTGCTTGCCTTTGTTGTGATATTTAGGATCCTTGGAAAAAGCTATAGCAACTTGATTGTCACAATACACTGTAACAGGACTCCCACTGTCCTCAGCAATCTTCAGATGTTTTAAGAACCTTCTCAACCAGACAGCTTTTTGTACAGCCGCTGCATAAGCCACATACTCAACCTCCATTGTCGACAGCGCTACACAAGCTTGTTTCTTCCTATTCCATGAGATAACACCATCATTCAACAAGAAAGTATAGCCAGATGTGGATTTTCTGTCGTCAAGGTCCCCTGCCCAATCTGCATCTGTGTAGTCCTTCAGGCTTAGCTTTGATCCTTAGAAGTAGAGACAATAATCTGTCGTCCCTTTGAGATATCTGAATATCCTTTTCACCGCTTTTCAGTGTCTCGATCCTGGGTTTGACTGGAAACGACTAACTAAGTAAACAACATAGCTTATATCAGGATAAGTACACAACATAGTGTACATCAAACTACCAATAATATTAGCATATGGTTTTTTCTTCATATCGGCTATCTCTTCAAGAGTCTTGGGAGACATACTTTTGCTCAAAACTACACCTTTCCAAAAAGCCTTTTTGATCGATCACGAATGATCTGTACTCCTAAGATGTACTCAGTTTCTCCTATATCTATTATGTCAAATTGTGATGAAAGTTAATACTTGATTTCAATCACAAACTTTAGGTCACTTCTAGCTATTAACATATCATCAACATATAATAATAAGATGACAAACTTTCCTTTATCCTTCCTTAGGTAAACACAATGATCCTCATTGATCATTTCGAAACCATAAGACAAAATAACTTTATTGAATCTTATGTTCCATTGCCTTGATGTCTGCTTTAGCCCATACATAGACTTCTTAAGTCTACATACTGTATTCTCTTGGCCCTTAGCTATATAACCTTCTAGTTGTGTCATATAAATTTCTTCGTCAAGATTATCATTAAGGAAAGCCGTATTTACATCCATTTGATGTAATTCTAAGTCAAAATTGTTGGAACTTGGATGGCTAGAGAGGGGGGGGTGAATGTAGCCAGACACCAAATTTTAGCGCTTTTGAAATTTTTGCGACTCAAAGATCAGTAGCACAACGAAAGCACAAGAAAATAGAGTATGCAGAAAACTAAACCCTAAACTAAGCACAAATGCAAAACGCTAACAAGAGGATTTACAAGGTTCGGGGATAACTTGCCCCTACTCCTTGGCGTGCCCTTAAGGTGGGCGATCCCTTGATCGTCGGCAGATCAAGCCCCGGAAAATCTGGATAAAATGCAACCTCCTTCTCGGTGGAGTAACCTCTCCACAGCGTTTCAATAAAGATAGAGTTTTAAGCACAATGAAACATAAGAAGATCTTACAGAGCACTTAGGGCAGCAAGAACCCAAGCAGACTTCTCACCGAGCTCCACCCAGCGCAGATCTCACGCAAGAACACCCTTCTTCGTGTCTTCTCGCTGATGGACTCGCCAAGCCTCTTGGTTCCTCTTCCAAATGCTCAAGTAACACAAGGTTGCTTCAGAGATCGCAGTTGCTTGCTCAAGATGATGGAACCAGATTACACAGCAAGCACAAATTGAAGTTGTCGTAAGAACAGAAAAACTGATCAAGTGTGGAGCGTTGTTGTTGTTGAGACTTCTCAGCCACTAAGCCCTTAAGTCCCTCCATTGATCGCCAGGTCATCTCACTGCAGCCTCCAGCTGCTCACCTGCAACCACCAGCCTGCTGAGCTCTCCTGGAATCCCTGAGCTTCCCCTCAGACCAGCCCCAGTCAGCAGCTCCAGCCAGCGCCAGCGTCCGTTGCAACCTGAGATGGAAAACGGACAAACCTGCTCCAAGGAAAGGCCTTCATTGACTCTCCTTGAGTGTTTGAATTCATCCCTGTCACCTGCAATCTTGATCAGATCATTAGCATAACATATCACACAGAGAATCAAGGATCAGAGATTAAGCGCAGAGATAGTAGTTGTGTTCAGACGCGATCAGAGCGTCTGACAGTACATTTTGAATTAAAGTGATCTGTCACCGGACCGATCCAGGGCTTGTGGATCGGTCACCGGACCGATCCACTGCTTTGCTGGGACTCCCAGCTTTCGTGGCCACACGGGCCTGATCGGTCACCAGACCGATCAGGTTGTGACCTGATCGGTCACCAGACCGATCAGGATCCTCTCTGACTGATCAGGCTCCTGCCTGATCAGTTATAAGACGGAGTCCGCAACACTGGATCATTCTCCAGAACGGTCTGAACAGTGTTCCAAGATCGGTCACCAGACCGATCAGGAGCAGATCAGTAAGGTTCCCAAAAACCTACTGGATGCTCCCTGATCGGTCACCGGACCGATCAGGAGCAGAGCAGCAGAGGAACTCAACTCACTAGTGGGCTCCCTGATCGGTCACTAGATCGATTAGGAGCCGTGCAGTGAGTGAAACACATACTCCCTGATCGGTCACCAGACCAATCCACGAAGGAGTACCGTGCCAACCTCCCTGATCGGTCACCAGACCGATCCAGGGGCTCCAACCTAGCCCTCCAAGCTAGGATTTCATCCAACCTAGCCCTCCAAGCTAGGACCTGGCCCTCCAAGCCGGGATTTCATCAACTTAGCCCTCCAGGCTAGGACCTGACCCTCCAAGCCAGGACTTTTTCACACCTAACCCTCCAGGTTAGGACTTTTCACCACCTAGCCCTCCAAGCTAGGATTTTCCACACCTAACCCTCCAGGTTAGGATTTTCCACACCTAGCCCTCCAAGCTAGGATTTTCCACACCTAGCCCTCCAAGCTAGGATTTTTCACACCTAACCCTCCAGGTTATGACTTTTCCACACCTAGCCCTCCAAGCTAGGATTTTTCCACACCTAACCCTCCAGGTTAGGACTTTTCACACCTAGCCCTCCAAGCTAGGATTTTCTCACACCTAACCCTCCAAGTTAAGATTTCATCAAATCTAGTTCCACTAGGTATGCCTAGTCCACGACCGGACTTAATCCCAATCATAATCATCTCATCAACCTAAACTAAAATCGGTGTCAACACCAAAACAACAATCAGGGTCAGTCTGCATCAACAAAAATGTGCTACTATAGTTAGGATGACTCGTATTGACACAAACCTCACAACTGGGGAGAATGTCTCTTCAAAATCAATACTCTCCATTTGAGTATATCCCTTTACAACCAAACGAGCTTTGTATCGATTAATCGACCCATCCGTTTTCCTCTTAATTTTGAGAATCCACTTATTCCCAATATCCCTTCAGCCCGGAGGAAGATCGACTAAATCCCAAACTTGATTCCTTCTCATAGACTCCATTTCCTCATCCATTGCAACTTTCCATTTCTCCTTAATTGAGCATTTCAATGCTTCCTCAACCGTTCAAGGTTCTTCATCATCAACTGGGAGAATTATTAAAGCCTCATTCTCAATGTCAAACCTTCTCCGAGGAATAATCCGACGATCACTTCTTCGCAGGTTATACTGTTGAGAAATTGACTCATTTATAGGTCATTTACTCCCACTAGGTTGACTAGATTCAGATATCCCCTGTGATTCCTGATTCGTTGATACAGGAACAGTATCCTCCTCCTCTATTGCAAATAGAGGAGTTGATTTATCAACTTCACATCTTGTTAGGAACTCAGTTTCGAGAAAAGTGACATCTCTTGACTCTATTTCAGAAATGGTTTCATCTTATTGCTCACCAATAAAAACATAACCATTAGAGTTATGAGAATATCTTACAAAGATACACTTTCTAGCCCCGAGTCTTAATTTTTCATATTTGTGAGTCTTGTCATGAATATAAGCAGTTGAACCCCATGGTCTCAGATTACTTAAGTCTGGTTTTCTGCCTGTCCAAAGTTCATATAGAGTAGATGGAACAGATTTAGAAGGCACCCGGTTAAGTATGTAGGTTGCTGCTAGTAATGCATCTCCCCAATATGAAATACGCAAATTAGCTTGAGCCATCATCGACCTAACCATTTCAAGCAGAGTTCGATTTCTTCTTTCAGTAACTCCATTTTACTGTGGAGTCCCAGGGATAGTTAATTATCTAATAATCCATTTCTCATTACATATTGTCTTGAATTGATCAGACAAATATTCATCTCCACGGTCAGTGCGAAAGGTTTTAACCTTACGTTCCAATTGATTCTCAACTTCGTTCAAATAACGATCAAAGCAATCTAATGCTTCAAACTTATGAGAAATCAAATACACATGACCAAAACACGTGAAGTCATCAATAAATGTAATGAAATAAGAACTTCCATGTCTAGCATTCATGTTAATTGGACCACAAATATCCGAATGAATCAATTGCAATGGTGATTCAGCCCTAATAGCCTTACCAAACGGTTTCCTAGTTGCTTTTCCAGCAAGACAATGCTCACATATAGACAAGTCAACTTTAGCACGAGTGCCGAGCTGACCCTCTCTTGCTAATTTATTCATTCTTTCTTGTCCTATATGTCCCAATCTAGCATGCCAAACTTTATCATTAACATCAGCATTGCTAGTAAGAGCAATGCTGGTAAAACAACCATTATTTCCATAATTAACATCTAGTTCTATATCAAAAACCATGAAATCGTTTGATACATAATCATATCCAATAAACAAAGAGTTAATTTTAAGTTCTACACAACGACTATAAAAGTTCATACAATAACCCAATTCAAGAAAACATGTCACGATCCCAGAGGCACATGCTTACTCGAAAATCGGGCAGTATCTCCCCTGTACGGCGGACAAGTTGGGGCAATAATACATACACTCTAATCACAAAAGATGACTCAACCATTATAACAGAAAATAAAAACATCACCACGCAGTTTATATCAACATAAAAGATAGTGGGTGGCCCAGCCACCTTAAACATAAAAGAAATCACAACCAACGAGAACTCAAATGTCTCTGTAATAATAATAACAAAATCAGTCCGATAACTGATAAACAAATACAATGCGAAAACTCACCCAATATCGAAATAAAAACAACTAAACCAAATGCGAAAAATAACTCAACTCCGGGGACTGGCAATTGGATCCTCTCCTGGCTCCAAGAAACGCAACTACCTGCTATCTGAAACAAAAGAGAAAGCAGGGGTGGTGAGTCCGGGCGGACACAGCGCGTATATGAGTAGACAATAAGCATGACATAACAAAAGGATAACAAGTAGAGAATCAATAGAGTACAGTTCATAAGGAATATAGGAATACCTAAACATGCATAACATATATAGAACAACATGTTATAAAATCGAATAACACTAAGCAGGTATAAAACAACACGACAACAATAAATCCAACATATACATGCATGTCAACCAAGTGCAACAATCATAGCTCATATAAATGCATCAAACACAAGAAATGCATAAACGAAATACGTATCCACATGATGCAATGACATGTGTCACCCCTGACGCCAGTCAAACTGCCAACACATCTCATCTGTGTGACCGAGTGGGTAGGGTTGTGACAACTGTACACACTCCAACAAATATCACAGAAAGGTGTGGTTGAATGGACAGGATGCTGGGGAGTCAACACTCCAAAACCCCGATACATAGGGGGAGCCACTAACAGCTCTAGTATCCCTCGAAAACAACGGTGAGGGTGTCACTGTTTGCCTACAGCTATAACATGTGTAACATAACAGGACAGTTGCTCATACTCTAACAACTACCACGACAACAAGTGGTTGAGTGAATCGAGCAACAAAATGACTAACGACGGCTTAACCATATGGAAGCCCAACAGTCGTTAGTATGCAACGTGCAGATATGATGCATGCTACAAGATGCACGAACAACCGGAGAAACAACGATGCAACAAAATCCATCAAGTAAACGATGCATCAATACATCCAACCAGAAATCGAAAACCAACGATTATGCACCTACACTACTAGGTAGGGTATTTCTAATACCAAATAAACCTATTAATGTTTAATGGACTTCTAAGTACTCACGTACAAGCGACACTTTACAGAATAGAAAACCAACAGGGGACTGTACGGATACGAATTTTGAATACTCGAAGATCAACGAAGAATAAGTATCAACGACGATGTTAAAATAACAAACAACAAAGAATAAGGTTAAGCAACCTATTAGACATAAAATAGTTATGCTTTAAGGTAAAAGAAACTACTTGAGTACAAAGGAGAAGTACCCGCCTTTTATGTAGAACGTCTCCCAGTAAACCTCCCACGATCAACCGTGCGAGTCCAAAATCAAGGTCCTTTAAAGTGAAATTCGTATCGGAAAAGAAGCCCCTTGTCCAGATATCTGCAACAAACCAATCAATGTCCTTGAATGTCTGACCAAGACTAGCTGGTGCTTCTCCTCCATTAAGAGTTGCTTAGTTCTCATAGCTACAGTGTTCATGACCTTAACAGCTTTAAGTGGTCGGGTATTTCCCACGAGCAGTTTCCCCAGAAAGCATTATTGCATCAAAACCCTCACGTACTGAAATGGCAATGTCTGAGCCCTCAGCATGTGTTGGTGTTGGATGAACAATAATGCTCTCAAGCATGTTGGTTGCTACAATAACAGCTTTTTCACATGCTTTGGCATATTCTTATGATCTCTTCCTTCCTGCAGCAAAGGAACCTCTTCAATAGGGAGTTCAGCTCCAAGGTCACCCCTAGCTGCCATAGCCTCATCAGAAGCAGAAATTATGTAGTGTACATTTGGAATCGAATCGACACTTTCAATCTTTACTGTAACATGTATATCTGCATTACAACTCTTCAGATAATCCTTCAGTTCATGGACAACTTTGGCATCTTTTACAAAAGAAACTGCATAGAAATCCACTTTGTTCTTAACTCTAAATTTGATATCATCCCAATCTGTTGCAGTGAGGGATGGCAAGGTTGCACTCTTTCCTCGAACATTTAGATGCCGCCTGGACTTGAGTTCGTCACCATCAACTACTTTACACTTGACAGAATCCTCAGTTTTTTGAATTCACCTTTAGGCACATCATTCCACCATCTACAAGAAGCATGTCACCAACTTCTACATTATGACGAAATCATCATAATTTACACTAACACAAGTCTCTGAGCCAACTCTTCTTTTTTATTGTGAAAGTGAATTCTTGTCAAGGAAGCAAGTTAATTGGCTGAGGTAAGTCACCACTCCTAACGTCAGGCCCCTTTGTATCACTAGCCTGATCAAAACCCGACAACCTAAGCAAGAACAAACCCTCAATGCCACAATGCACTTCATGGCAAAGAAGAAAACATCTTGAAAACAACCCAAGCAAAGCTGCCCTTCAGATCCAGAGCCAACTGTCAATTATTTACATGCTAGGTCAATCCGCAAAATCGCGCAGGACAAGCCCCCCTCTCTGCTCCGATTGTTAGATCCGGTAGTTCCTGTTGGTGCAATCTTGTTTAGGTCAGGGTTGACCTAGTTTGACTAAGCTCGGGTGAGCTTAGGTCTGGTAAGCTTGGAAAGCTTAAGGTTAGATGTTTCGATGTTTGATAATAATGTTTGAGTGATCATGATGTGTGAGTCAAGTGGGTCGAGGTTGACTGGAGGCTTGACTGGGAAAGACCTAGTGGGACTAGGCACACCTAGTGGGACTAGGTGAAGTCCAGGTAGATCGGGGAGATCGTACGCTGGCATGACAAAAGACCTAGTAAGACTAGGCACACTTAGTGGGACTAGGTGAAGTCCAGGTAGATCGGGGAGATCGTAGGCTGGCATGGCAAAAGACCTAGTGGGACTAGGCACACCTAGTGGGACTAGGTGAAGTCCAGGTAGATCGGGAAGATCGTACGCTGGCAAGGGAGAAGACCTAGTGGGACTAGGTGAAGTCCAGATGGATCGGGGAGATCACATGCTGGCAAGGTGGAAATCTACTGAGAGATTAGACCTAACTCGAGGGTTAGGCGAATCTGGTTGGGAACCAGGTTAAGTCCGAGCTGGGAGCTAGGCAGAAGAAATCCAAGTTGGTCAACGGGGTTGACCGGACACTTGGTAGGGGAACTTAGGCTTGTGGAAACAAGTTAGGTTGGACTCAATCGATTGGGTAATCGATTGGGTCAATCGATCAGGTGATCGATTACAGCAGTTTGTGCAAGAGGACAGAAGGTGGCTGAATCGATTGGGTAATCGATTCAACCTTCCCTTAATCGATTGGGTAATCGATTAAGGGGTTCGGTGATCGATTAGGGTGATCGATTACCAAAGGTTGCGCGAGAGAACAGAGAGGCTCTGAATCGATTGGGTAATCGATTCAGGGCGCTCGTAATCGATTGGCTAATCGATTACGGTTCGAAAACTAGCCGTTGAACGGCTAAATCCTACGTGGTTATCGATTGGGCAATCGATTCAGAAACCCTAGGCGTCGGGTATAAGGTCTTTCACGCAGGTTTGAAGCGTAGCTCTTCTTCCTTCTTCTACGCCATTTCAAGAGAAGCTTTGAGGCTTAGTGTTGCTGCACTTCCAAAGTTCTAGAGGCGATCACAAGCTTGAAAATAACAAGAAAAGCAAAGTGTGAGCTTATTTATTGTAAATCTTGTGAGATTTCTTTTGTATTTGCTTTGTCTCTTGTTGTATCTTTGTGAAAGCTTGTAAGAGGTTTCTCCACCTCAAGAAGGAGACTTTCATAGTGTATGAGAGTGTGAGGAGAGTGGATCCTTGGATTAGTCACCCGACCGGGGTGGATACCAAGTAAATCCTTGTGTTAGTGATTGCTTGAAGTCTTCCGCCGCGACAAATCATCTACAAGCGAATCGAAGCTAATCACCCCCCCTCTAGCTCGTCTATCGGTCCCAACAGTTCCCTCTTCTTCTTTCCGATATCCTAATCTATCTCTAGAGGAACCAACTGCCGGTGAGAGGAAGGAGGGGATCGTTGGGCTTGATTGATCGAGGAAAGAAAAACTGATTCGAAAGTAGTTTTTAGGGTTTTATATAGTTTTGGCCTTTTTGCAAAAAGACCCTCCAAATTCCGTTAATCCCAACTAGGCTCTTAATTTTCGAAGTTTACCTTTTCAAGCCTTAAATTTCGATATTTAACAAAACAATTAACAGAAATCAGATTTCGTCGAATCTCAAGAGCATACAAGGCATCATGCAGAAACAAGGTACGTCCACCATGAAGGTTGAGTTTGCAAGTGTCAATTCCTTTGATTTCAATTCTTGCATTGTTTCCCATATATATCCACTTATTGCCAGCTGGTACCCGACAGTACTCCATGTATATAGCTCGATCACGAGCTATAAGGTTCGTTGCTCCTGAATCTATAATCCACAAAGGATAAGAATCAGCTAACAACACTAAACTAACAACATAAAACTCATGAAAAGAAGATAAACATGGATTTATCTTTTTCGGCTCAGTACATTCCCGAGCAAAGTGACCCTTCTTGCCACAGTTGTAGCAAGTTAGCTTGCTTTTAGGTTTCTTTCCAAACTTCTTTCCTTTCTTCTTGATTTGGTCTTGCACAGCAGTAGCATTAGCTTTTTTTCCCTTACCCTTTCCTTTCTTAAACCATCTTTTCTTATTCTTGGATCCAGAACCTTCAGCTACAAAAGCTTATTAAAAAATCCTTACGAATTCGATTCTCTCCGCCTCCAGTTCAATATGGCGTGAGACATTAATGAAAGTCTTGATACTTTCACTGTGAGTAAGGTTCTGTTTCATCGTTTCCCAAGAATTAGGAAGGGAACGAATAACTGCTTGAACCTGTTATTCATCGGTCAACTCATGACTAGCAACCTTTAGCTCCCGAATCATATTCTCCATTTCTCTCAGATGTTGAGCCATGGTAACATTCGGGCGTTTTTTACAACTGTCAAACTTGATTGTCAGTTGGCGAAGCTTGCTTATACTAACTCCATGGTATTTTTCTCTCAGGGCTACCTAAACGGCATGAGCTGATGGTAGTGACTCATACTCAAATACCAGATCGTCTACCATCGAACTAATCAATATCCCCTTAACAGTGGAGTCTTTTTTCTTCCATGCCCTATAGGCATCAAGATTAAGTTTATGCTGTGCAGTTGAACCATCAAATGGTTCTTCCATGAACTGATTTATAACCTCTAGAACTTTCTGTTCCTCAAGAACATATTGTATCTTGAGATACCCATATAATTTCTCTCCCTTGTTCAGTTTAACTATGATGTTCTTAGTTGCAATGATCTATCATAAATAAACATATTATTCATTAATTTAGTGTATATCATCTGTTCATAATTTATGATTGACTCAATGTAAATTTGAGTTGGTTTATGAAATCAAGTGGTAACTACGTTTCCACTCATCATTCGTATGATCAAATCTAATTAACATTGATCAATTATATTATATACATCCCATCGAACGAACTAATCATTTGTATTGAATATGAACTAATCATTATCAAGTCAGTTAAAACATAACATAACTTTTCATTAACATATATTACTGTCTATACATAACAACAGTATCTATAAAACTTTATTAAATGAGCTTATTCAATTCATACACAATGACCACAACAACAGAATTTAATGAACTAGATAAGCTGATATTACTCCAATAACAAAAAATATTATGGCAGTGGTTATCGCTTTCTCGTTCATCTCAAATTGGCCAGTCTCGGGATTTTCCACAGTTTCTATAGGATCTTTCTCAAATATTTCAGGATCTTCCTCAAACATTTCAATATCAGGATCTTCCTCAAATATTTCAGGATCTTCCTCATGCATTTCAACATCTTCCTCAAATATTTCAGGATTTTCCTCAAACATTTTAATATCAGAATCTTCCTCAAATATTTCAGGATCTTCCTCAAATATTTCAGGATCTTCCTCAGGCATTTCAACATCTTCCTCAAATATTTCAGGATCTTTCTCAGGCATTTCAACATCTTCCTCAAATATTTCAGGATCTACCTCAAACAAAATATTTCAGGATCTTCCTCAAATATTTCAGGATTTTCCTCAAACATTTCAAGATCTTGTTCTGTGTCTTCAGAATCTTCTAGATCCTCTAGAAACTCATGTCGAAGTAGCTGCTTACATAACTCAGTATATGAGATACGACATTCATAGTGTCTCCATATCTGGGTTGTAACTTCTCTCGCACGCCTTGGTAATAACGAATCAATGCTCTGATTCTATAGTCATCCAAGATTGGAAACTCTTCCTGCTCGAGTTTCCAAAATAGTCTATCTAATTTTCCTATATTTCCTTGGATTCCAAGAATCGGACTATAGTTTACTTCTTTTATCTGCTCTATTAGCTCACGACATCGCTGATAGCAATGAATAGTGGTGCATATCTCATGCGACATCTGGAATTGAAAAATGGCATTCAGTATAAAACTGACAAACCAGTAACAAAATCAGTCTTTTTCAATTCACACATATGCATAGAAAGAAATACACAAGCAAATAAGAAAATATAAGTTTTCTATACTTGAGTAGCTACAATTGACTATGCTACTGGACTAATCGATTTGGATGCTTTACTGTTGCTATTTCACCTAAGCCCATTTACGTTTAGGTTCAACCTATTGATCAAATCAATTAGTTTGGTCCAGGTTTCTGATCAAACTGGTTTGGTTAAACCAACTAATGGTTTAAACCAGACCTGGTTTGATTTGACCAACCTAATCTCATTAAATCAAACCCAAGTCTAATCGGATAGTCTGATTCAAATAAAATAAACCAGATATTAAAATAACCATACTTATAGTACTTCCGGTAGACTATTGTGTTGGTTAGGTAAAGGTCTACGGGCCCTTTTCAATTTTAACTCTTTTTTTTTCTTTTGATTTAAATAAATCAACCTTTTCCTTACAAAAAGAAGAAAAACTTAATCGCATGCCGACTCTTCTTCTCCACGAGCGGTGAGAGAAGAAAACCCCTAATCTCCCCGTCGCCCGCCGCCTCTGCGATTTCTTCCCGCCACAGAGACTTCTCTATGCCACTGAGGCATTTGCAGGTTCACGACACATAGTCACCCGTTGACTAGTGTTGGATTCTCGCTAGTGATCGGAGAAGAGAACGACGGAGAAAAAAACTCCGACAGTGATCGATGGAGAGAAGTAAAAGCATGCTTATACAATCTAAATTGCTCTAATACCAATATTAGATCTTTAAGCATGAAACTTATTCGCATATAAATCAGACTTACAGTGATTGGATTGGATGATCTTCTCTTCTTTTCTTCTTCTTGTTGTCAAGAGAACGATCACAGAGTGGACTGATCTCTTTTTCAGCCACAAATCAAATCCTTAAGAACAATGCTCTGATTTCTTCCTCTTCCCCTGGATTGAAGTTGGACGCTCAATTTATAAGAGGAAGAAAACTTTTCCTCTACCTCCATCAATGGAGGATTTGAATGGTTAGAAGATGAAGAAAAAGAGTTGTCCTCTTCTTTTTCATGTAACTCCAACAATCTTTTAGCTGTTACAACCTTTAACTAATTTATCCTTTGTCAATTATTCTTTCAACTAGTTTTTCCTCTATAAAATAATCGTGGTGCCGTACTTGCTTCTCCCCTCCTTTTCCCCAGCGCGGATCTTCTGGTCCGCAAACCCCTGGTCCTCTCCTGGACCACTTCGGCGTTATAAAAACCCACACACGTGCACCGCACGTGAGCTCTGCGAAGCCCAAAAAAAAAAAAATCGACAGCGCCCGCTCGGCCGCGCCCTCTCACGCGAAAAATTCCTTCTCTCTCGCGACTCCCTCCGCCGCCGAAAGGAAAACCCTACCCTTCCCCTCCATCGCCCTTCCCAGCGCTGTGTCCGACGCCTACGAGTCCCTCCTCTGGTCCGCACTCTTTCCTTCCCCGCTTGAAAGCGCCGCACTCAGGACCGCAACGCCGGCGCTCAATCGCTGCCCGCCATCCTCGCTGCCACGGTTGCGACTCCGGCGCCGCACTCGGGACCACAACGTCGGCGCTGCAGTAGCGAGCATCCATCCTCGCTGCCACCTTTGATGAGTTCGATCTCTGAATCTCTCTGTTCCACGAGCCACTCAGGGTCTTCATCGGTAGCAGCGCGCAGGTCTCAGCATTAGAGCTAATTTTTCATGTTCTAGACATTGGCATCTCTAGATGTGCATATTTCTTCTCACTACATTAATGCAATCAGGCAAACTAAGTTTTTTGTATAGCAATCAATTGTTCATTATATGTCACCCTCCCCATTCTCTAGTTATGCAGAAAAGTCGACAATTATCCTAATGGGACTGGTATCCTAGAGCGCATATTGCCGGAGTAAGCGTTTACTACAATTATACTGGAAATGTTGAGTCCTTTGATTTGGAGGATGATCCACATGGAATGAGTGGATGGGATTGGCAGATTCATCCTCCATTTTATTGCTTTTGCTTGTTCTAACTGAAAATTCATGATACTTGAGTAACTAATTTCTGTTTCCATTACCACCAGGCTTGTACAGAAATGGTTATGCCTATGTCGAGCAACAAAGACAGTAGTATGTTTCCAGAATTTGATTTTGATTATGTTGCATACCAAGATGAGTGTGTTCAGGATTATGGTGTCAGGTCTAGGCCTCGGTGGATTACAACTGAGTTTGGAGGTCATGTAAGTTCTGTTGCTCTACCTGTTGAGAAAACACAATCCATTCAAATTTGCAATGCCTTCCTTGCAATCTGAGAAAGAAAACGTGTTCTCCTTGGATATTTCGATCCCGTTTCTCGTTAGCTTGTATGATTTGAACTTGTGCTATATCTGAGAAATTGTTTTGCCCCCATTTATCCTTCAGCTTAGTGTAGATAAAACTGCTTCAGTTCATGACTGTGCAACTGATTTTTGTTTCTAACAAATTAGATCAGTAATTTTTATCATCAATAACTTTGAGATTTATAAAGATTCCAAACCTTTTCTTCTGCTCACAACTGATCACTTGGTTCTATAGAATGATAACACCTTCAGTGAATCTGTTCTAATTCTTATTATTTCTGTTGACAAATTTCTATTTTCTCTTCATCTGTGTCTCCTTACCTGATTCTGTTGAATGGTTAATTGATTTCATTTTTTTGCGGTTTTCAGTTCTGCTCGGCAACTGATCGCGAGGCATGATT
Organism: Boesenbergia rotunda; assembly: GCA_024364735.1. NCBI lineage: Eukaryota > Viridiplantae > Streptophyta > Magnoliopsida > Zingiberales > Zingiberaceae > Boesenbergia > Boesenbergia rotunda. Next base: position 357,747 of record JAGFNQ010006174.1, read on the forward strand.
CTACATGGTCCGTCAAGTGTTAATGACTGAACAAATTCTTTTTTTGAAAGGAGAATATAGCATGAAATACTTGTATTTGTAGAGCAAAGAATTAAGATAGATCTTATGCTGAGAAAACCTCCTGAAACATCGTCAAAAGCTTCCTCCACAATGGTGAATGATATTTCTAAAAATCTCAAGCCAGACATGTCGTTCATCAAATTTGATTTTGTAAATTTGGGCGATGTTATTCGACAGGATAAATATGATCGTGATAATCCACATGGAATGAGTGGATGGGATTGGCAGGTTCATCCTCCATTTTATTGCTTTTGCTTGTTCTAACTGAAAATTCATGATACTTGAGTAACTAATTTCTGTTTCCATTATCACCAGGCTTGTACAGAAATGGTTATGCCTATGTCGAGCAACAAAGACAGTAGTATGTTTCTAGAATTTGATTTTGATTATGTTGCATACCAAGATGAGTGTGTTCAGGATTATGGTGTCAGGTCTAGGCCTCGGTGGATTACAACTGAGTTTGGAGGTCATGTTAGTTCTGTTGCTCTACCTGCTGAGAAAACACAATCCATTCAAATTTGCAATGCCTTCCTTGCAATCTGTTCTAGTTTAGTTTAGTTGCAACAGTTGATTCTGCCTTTAAAAATATGATACAGTGATAGAATTGTGTTGGCTTCCATCAAGAAGGCATAGTTCGTGGCAAATGGAAGGAGATGCTAACTATAATTCCAGTTGTTCTAACCTTCTAGATCAGATAATTTTTTAAATTTTAGATTTTCTTCAATGGTCTACACCAGGTTCAGTTTGATTAGCTAAATAAGGCATGGTGCTAGGTTTTTTGCTTTTATTAGTTGATCATTACCTTTTTTTTTCTTATTTAGTTGTCATAAAAACGTTTAACAAATTTTCTCTATAAGCTGATAAAAGTCTGTTTTCACAATTAATATTTCGTTCCTATTAAATGGTTCAAAAACTGAAAAATATCATCAATCATTGGATTCTAAAGGATATCAAGACCACATTGATGAAATTTGGCAGTAATATCATATTCTCAAATGGATTGTTGGATCCTTGGAGTGGCGGCAGGTAAACCACTTCACCCATTTATGTTTCTTGCCAATCCTTTCAGATTTCAGTTCAGATGAACTTAATGATTCTTTCTATTTCTTTCTAGTGTTTTGCAAAACATATCAGATAGTATCATTGCGCTAGTAACTGAACTAGGTACATCTTTTCTGAGTTCGATCCATTAGTTCTTCTCCTTCGAAAGTTCTGTTTACTTGGAAGACTTGTTTTCAGGGGCACATCACATAGACCTGCGCGCTGCTATCCACAAAGGACCAAGCAAAATACCCTTGGCATTCGATCCATTCCTGTAGTATCATCAAAATTTCAAACAGCTAATAATTTTAAATGTCAATCCTTTGTACTGCTAAAGTACAAGAACTAAGTGGGTTCTGAAAAAAATGAAAGTATCTTATGGAAAGAAGCATGCTTTCTATGTAATCTTTCATGTAATATGCTCTGAGTGCTCATCATGATAGTTATGTAGAGTAGTTGTAGGATCTATGCTGTACTCTGGATATCCTGAAATAACCCACCGTAAATTCATTATAATCAATGCACATTTATTATAGTTTTGTGCACCTTTGTAACATTTGTTTGTGAAACTGCAGGAACATAGAAAAAAACACTGCAAGTTGACGACTCCAACAACTCCAACACGCTGCTTCATTGATGCAAGTTGGCACGCTGCTTCATTGTTAGCAATGGATTTTGTGGCCTAATGGTTGATTTTTCAATGGCGCGAGAGATTTCTTTAACTGGCATTCAAAAGCATTGGACTTCTTTATATACTTGTTTTGATCCTTTCTATGTCGAGAGAAAAAAAAAATTAGATCATTTGGTTTTTCACATAAACAAATACTCTCAATGAATGAAGTTCATGAATGTGGATCACACAAATCATTCTCGGAACACTTGCCTCTTCTATTTTTGTGTTTTAATAAAGGAAACTTAGTTATTCTGAAATTTCTTTAGAATTATAAGATCTGAATCTCAGAGCATCAAATTAAAGACTGAAAAGGAATAGAAAAAACATCACAATTGAACTAATCAATTTAAAAAAGACCATGCCTTATTTAGCTAATCAAACTGAACCTGGTGTAGACCATTGAAGAAAATCTAAAATTTAAAAAATTATCTGATCTAGAAGGTTAGAACAACTGGAATTATAGTTAGCATCTCCTTCCATTTGCCACGAACTATGCCTTCTTGATGGAAGCCAACACAATTCTATCACTGTATCATATTTTTAAAGGCAGAATCAACTGTTGCAACTAAACTAAACTAGAACAGATTGCAAGGAAGGCATTGCAAATTTGAATGGATTGTGTTTTCTCAGCAGGTAGAGCAACAGAACTAACATGACCTCCAAACTCAGTTGTAATCCACCGAGGCCTAGACCTGACACCATAATCCTGAACACACTCATCTTGGTATGCAACATAATCAAAATCAAATTCTAGAAACATACTACTGTCTTTGTTGCTCGACATAGGCATAACCATTTCTGTACAAGCCTGGTGATAATGGAAACAGAAATTAGTTACTCAAGTATCATGAATTTTCAGTTAGAACAAGCAAAAGCAATAAAATGGAGGATGAACCTGCCAATCCCATCCACTCATTCCATGTGGATTATCACGATCATATTTATCCTGTCGAATAACATCGCCCAAATTTACAAAATCAAATTTGATGAACGACATGTCTGGCTTGAGATTTTTAGAAATATCATTCACCATTGTGGAGGAAGCTTTTGACGATGTTTCAGGAGGTTTTCTCAGCATAAGATCTATCTTAATTCTTTGCTCTACAAATACAAGTATTTCATGCTATATTCTCCTTTCAAAAAAAGAATTTGTTCAGTCATTAACACTTGACGGACCATGTAGAATCATGCCTCGCGATCAGTTGCCGAGCAGAACTGAAAACCGCAAAAAAATGAAATCAATTAACCATTCAACAGAATCAGGTAAGGAGACACAGATGAAGAGAAAATAGAAATTTGTCAACAGAAATAATAAGAATTAGAACAGATTCACTGAAGGTGTTATCATTCTATAGAACCAAGTGATCAGTTGTGAGCAGAAGAAAAGGTTTGGAATCTTTATAAATCTCAAAGTTATTGATGATAAAAATTACTGATCTAATTTGTTAGAAACAAAAATCAGTTGCACAGTCATGAACTGAAGCAGTTTTATCTACACTAAGCTGAAGGATAAATGGGGGCAAAACAATTTCTCAGATATAGCACAAGTTCAAATCATACAAGCTAACGAGAAACGGGATCGAAATATCCAAGGAGCACACGTTTTCTTTCTCAGATTGCAAGGAAGGCATTGCAAATTTGAATGGATTGTGTTTTCTCAACAGGTAGAGCAACAGAACTTACATGACCTCCAAACTCAGTTGTAATCCACCGAGGCCTAGACCTGACACCATAATCCTGAACACACTCATCTTGGTATGCAACATAATCAAAATCAAATTCTGGAAACATACTACTGTCTTTGTTGCTCGACATAGGCATAACCATTTCTGTACAAGCCTGGTGGTAATGGAAACAGAAATTAGTTACTCAAGTATCATGAATTTTCAGTTAGAACAAGCAAAAGCAATAAAATGGAGGATGAATCTGCCAATCCCATCCACTCATTCCATGTGGATCATCCTCCAAATCAAAGGACTCAACATTTCCAGTATAATTGTAGTAAACGCTTACTCCGGCAATATGCGCTCTAGGATACCAGTCCCATTAGGATAATTGTCGACTTTTCTGCATAACTAGAGAATGGGGAGGGTGACATATAATGAACAATTGATTGCTATACAAAAAACTTAGTTTGCCTGATTGCATTAATGTAGTGAGAAGAAATATGCACATCTAGAGATGCCAATGTCTAGAACATGAAAAATTAGCTCTAATGCTGAGACCTGCGCGCTGCTACCGATGAAGACCCTGAGTGGCTCGTGGAACAGAGAGATTCAGAGATCGAACTCATCAAAGGTGGCAGCGAGGATGGATGCTCGCTACTGCAGCGCCGACGTTGTGGTCCCGAGTGCGGCGCCGGAGTCGCAACCGTGGCAGCGAGGATGGCGGGCAGCGATTGAGCGCCGGCGTTGCGGTCCTGAGTGCGGCGCTTTCAAGCGGGGAAGGAAAGAGTGCGGACCAGAGGAGGGACTCGTAGGCGTCGGACACAGCGCTGGGAAGGGCGATGGAGGGGAAGGGTAGGGTTTTCCTTTCGGCGGCGGAGGGAGTCGCGAGAGAGAAGGAATTTTTCGCGTGAGAGGGCGCGGCCGAGCGGGCGCTGTCGATTTTTTTTTTTTTGGGCTTCGCAGAGCTCACGTGCGGTGCACGTGTGTGGGTTTTTATAACGCCGAAGTGGTCCAGGAGAGGACCAGGGGTTTGCGGACCAGAAGATCCGCGCTGCCTTTTCCCTTCCTTTCCTAGATTTCATTCTTGTTCTAATCGCAAATGACTTGTTGTCCCTCTTTTGAAATAGACCAACTGCTCCACTTTAAGCAAGTGGTTATTTTATATATATATATATATATATATATATATATATATATATATATATATATATATATATATATATATATATAATCTTAATTTATTTATAAAATATTAAAAATAAGAAAAGTTGAGCTCGGGCTCGAGCTCTGCTCGAACTCGATAAGATTTTTAATAAACAAGTTTCAAGAAGTACGATAAATAAATAAAGACGCTTGAACACAATTAAACTCAACTAGACTTGGGTCATTCACACTCGGCCCCTAAATGCATATTCTACTCAGTTCAGTCATAATTTATAATTTTTTAAGAGAATAAAGTATTATCTCAAGTTCTGTCATAATTTATAATTTTTTAAGAGGATAAAGTATTATAGGAGATAATTTCGATGATACCAACTTTAGAATATATTAAAATAAATCATAAGCAAAGCTCTTAACATAAAATGATTGATGAATTAGTAAGAATCAAGAATGTAAATTTGAAATCATTATAATTGTTTATATCCTAATGTATTGCACATGATATGCTGGAGCAATTACTATATCTAAGTATTTTATAACTAATGTTGTCCAAATCCCGATTCCATAAAAATTTTCCACTAGTTATCAAGATAAATTAGGAAATACTCACGGTTGACAGTCTAAAAATCCAGCGTCCCAAGATTCATACTCCATTTGAAAAAAAATATTATAAAATATATCATAATTGAGAATTAAATTGTGATATTTAAGATAATAATTAATTATCCTACCGTTGCACCTAAATTTTTTATAACTAATTGGTCTGGTTGGAGGGTGATATGGCTCATGATATGTACGTGATGTGTAAATTAATAACGAAATATATTGGCACACTAACACTTAACAGATCGTCTCCACTTTAAGGAAAACTTAAGGGCTTGACACGCACAATTTACGTGAAGTCCCGTTTTGCAGTTTTAGCTATGTGAATTCAATTTTGGCTTTCCATTTACAAATGATAAAAAATAAATCCACCTGAATTCTATGGTTATTAGAAAGGATTTAATTTGATTATGTGTAAAGTATTTGATCCTGTCACGAGGTGAGGTGAACTCTCAAGAGCACGTGGTTTCCTAAGGATCACGAACCACTGATGCTGGTTTCGCTGCTAGGTTCGATCTGCAAAGTAAAGACCGTTAGAACTCGTCGGAAAAAGTTCCCGGCAAGGCACTCCGACGGTCAAGTCAGTCCCGGTGGTGGAAGAGCAGCAAAAGCAATAGAACAGTAGCGAAAACACTATTGCGTGTACCTGGGGATGCGGAGTGGAGAGACTTATATAGCCGGGGAAGCTGACAGCTTCTGCCCCATCTGCCACTTGTTTGTCGTATACGAGGACAGGACACTACAAGAATTTTTGGATTCAACAACACCCAATAGACAACGATTTTTTGAAAAACCGTTGTCTTTTTTTATTTAACAACGGTTTTTTCCAAAACTGTTGTTGTTGAAAAATTTTTTGCGGAAAAAGACAACGGTTGTTAACAAACCGTTGTCTTATGTATGTCAAAGACAACGGCTTTTTAAAAACCGTTGTCTATTGGGTTGGTTACGACAACAGTTTTTAAATAACCGTTGTCTATTGGTGTTGCTTACGTGGTAATACACAACAACGAGCGAGCGCGAAAAGGAAAATGCGAAAACGAAAACGCCCGCTTTAGTTGTTCTCTTCAGTCGCCGCGCGACCTCCCCTTAGTTCATTCTCTACATTCGCCGCAGTCGCCGAACCCTAACACACCTCAACGATCTTTTCATTCTTCTCGTTCTTCTTCTCCTTCCTCTTCGTCGCGAGCAACAACGCCGAACCCTAACACACCTCAAACTTCGTTGCCATCTTTTCCTTCTTCTTGTTCTTCTTCTTCTTCTTCCTCTTCGGCGCACACAAACAAGACACCTCAAACTTCTCCTCGGGCGAACTAGCCGCCACCACGCCCCTTCTTCTTCCTCCTCTTGTGCCGAGTTGCCGAATTGGAGAGATATCAAGGTAATGTTTGCTCTTGTTGGGTTTTCTACAGTAGGTTTGAGTCTAACATTTCAACCATCTTCAGGTTTTGGACAGTAGGTTTGAGTCGAACATTTCAGCATTTTGGGTGTCGTTCTCTCTTGTGAGTGTTTATTGGAGAACAATCCAGACGGTACCTGGCGTCTCTCCCTCTCTTCTACCACTCTTCAAGTTGATGAAACCCTTCTCTAGTTTCAGTTTATTGGTTTCAGTTAGGACATCCAATTCAGATTTCTAATATGTCATCTTCTATGTTTCTTGTATAAAGTTTCTTTTAAAATACAATTATTTGTGTAGTTGAAATCAGAAATTCAACTATATCAGAAATCAGAAATTCAACTATATCTAATATAACTATGTTTCTTGTATAGTTGAAATCAGAAATCCTATTATCAAATACCCTAATCCATTTAAATCCTATTATCTAATATAACTATGTTGTGGAAAAAATTTAATTTTTTCTTACTAACTCGTTAATGAGTGTTGATATATGCAAACCCATCAATTAATTTATCTTTCAATTTTTCTCCCTTATTTACTTGTTTTTGCTTCAAGATTGATTATATATATTGTATGCTATGAATATGTGATGTTTCTAATTATTCGTTATGTAAAGATCTAGTTATATAATGTACAATTACTTTGAAGGTAAGTGTTGCGTCATTCCTAGCTGATTAGTACTTGTAACAAAAATGGACAAAGAATGGATGTCAAAGGATTCACGTGAATTTGATATTGGAGTAGAATCTTTCTTACAATTTGCACTGAAGAATGCTAACGATCCTAATGCAATACCTTGCCCATGTGCAAGATGTGGTAATATAAAGAAGAAAAATCTTCAAACTATAAGGGCGCATTTGTATTGTAATGGTATGAATTTAACATATCATACATGGATATGGCATGGGGAAAGATTGTTGACAGGGAACTTAGTGAATGGTAATGATCGAGTAGGGCAAGATGAAGACAAATCTTTTGCTGAGGAGCCTATAGACATGGTGCAGGCTGTATATGATAGTTATGGTGAGAATCCAAGTCAGTTCAATAAGCTACTTGAAGATGCTGAGAAATGCTTATATCCAGGATGTACAAAATTTACAAAGTTATCTGCAGTTGTGAAATTATTTAACTTGAAGGCAAAATATAGTTGGAGTGATAAAAGTTTCACCGATATACTTAGTTTGTTTACAGAAATGCTTCCAGATGACAATGAATTGCCTTTATCTATGTATGACGCAAAGAAAATCTTACGTGCATTAGGGATGGATTATGTCAAAATTCATGCTTGTCCTAATGATTGTATCTTGTATCAGAAAGAGTACGACGATTTTGCCAATTGCCCTATTTGTGGGACATCAAGGTGGAAGTTGAGCGACAAATCTAACGTAAAAGAAGGAGTTCCTGCAAAGGTCTTGTGGTATTTCCCACCTATTCCAAGATTTCAAAGAATGTTTCGGAATAAGGCGATATCCAAGGAGTTAACATGGCATGCTGATAAAAGAATTCATGATGGATACTTACGTCATCCAGCTGATGCACCTTCTTGGAAATTAGTTGATCGCATGTGGCCAGATTTTTCTTCTGAGCCAAGAAATTTGAGATTGGCTATATCAGTAGATGGGATCAATCCCCACAGTTTGATGAGTTCTGCATATAGTTGTTGGCCAATTTTAATGATCACATACAATCTTCCACCATGGTTGTGTATGAAGAGAAAATTTGTTATGCTCACTTTATTGATATCTGGTCCTAGACAACCAGGAAATGAGATTGATGTTTACTTAGCACCTCTCATTGACGACTTAAAATGTTTATGGGATAAAGGTGTCGAAGCATATGATGCATATCGAAAAGAAAGTTTCTCTTTTAAAACTGTTTTGTTATGGACAATCAATGATTTTCCTGCATATGGGAATATGTCAGGATGTGTTGTGAAGGGATATCATGCTTGTCCTATTTGTGTAGAAAATACTTACTCGACAAGGTTGAAGCATAGTAGGAAAATATCATATACAGGCCATAGAAAGTTTCTACCTTTAAGCCATCCATATCGAAGGCAAAAGAAGGCATTTAATGGGAAGCAAGAGTTTAACCTTGCACCAAATCCATTGAGTGACCATGAAGTTTTGGAAAGAGTTGAAAGAATTAATTTTGACGTAATAGACGTCTTAAAGTTGGATGACTTGCAAAGAGAGATTGTGATGATATTATGTTCGCTTGAAAAGTATTTCCCCCCTTCATTTTTTGATATAATGATTCATTTAACTGTTCATCTTGTGCAGGAGGTCAAATTGTGTGGACCCGTTTGGTATAGACACATGTACCCATTTGAAAGATACATGAAGATTTTGAAAGGTTATGTGCGCAATCACAATCGGCCTGAAGGATGTATAACTGAAAGTTATATTGCTGAAGAGGTTGTAGAATTTTGCTCAGATTATCTATCTAATGTCCACACAATTGGGATACCATCAAAGCAGCGCAAATTAGAACATACTTAGCCTTTATCGGGAGCAGTAGTGCTCCCAGCTAGTCATGATGAGTTACAGCAAGCACACCGTTACGTATTGGCGAATAATGATGAGATTGATCCTTATATCGAGTAAGATCTTCAACTTATCAATACTTTCAAGCTACTTGAATACAATAAGATATTGGTTTATTTATTTCAAATAATTCCATTAGGACACACATGGTGGAGTTGAAAGCAAGATTTCCTCAAAAAGCTAAGTCTAAAAAGTGGTTACAAGATGAGCATAATCGAACATTTATTAAATGGTTGCATGATATGGTACGCTCCAAAAATACTATCTATTAGCATACATACAACTCTTTCTATTTTACAAAAAATATAAATTTTATTATATTGTTAAATATAGGTTGAACATGGACTAGACCATTCCACCCTTCAAATATCTGAAAGATTGAAGTGGATAGCACGCGGACCTAGCAAGAAAGTGTTAAAGTATTCTAGTTATTTGATTGATGGGGTTACTTACGCTACGAAAGAGCGTGATGATGTACGAGTTACTCAAAACTCCGGAGTAAGCTTAGTCGCAAAGACAATGCAAGTTGCTAGTGCCAAGGATAAAAATCCAATTGTGTCTGACATGGTTTTCTATGGAGTTATTGAAGAAATATGGTCACTCGATTACCACCAATTTCAAATTCCAATGTTCAAATGTCATTGGGTGGAGAATAATAATGGTATTAAAATAGATGATCTTGGTTTCACGTTGGTAAATCTGAACAGAATTGGATTCAAATCAGATTCTTTTATCTTGGGAAGTCAAGCAAAGCAAGTATTTTACATTCAAGATCCTCAAGATCCCGTATGGAGCATTGTACTTTCAACTCCTAGTAGAGATCTAGAGTCATTTGAAAATGCAAATGAGGATGAACTAGAAGACACTGTAATGCACTATCAATCTTTTACCAGAGGGTTACCATCAATGGATGTTGACGGAATATATGACAATGAACCCCCATGCCTTCGCGAAGATTGTGATGGGATTTGGGTCGAGAATGTTTAACAAATTATATTTTGCAGTGTTGATATATGTTTAATTTGCAAACTTTCTTATTCATCATTCACTTAAAAGTTTGTCTTGGGTTGTTACAACTTCTTATCTTCTAATGAACATGATGTTAAATTGTGAAGGCTTCTATGAATTCATTTGTGTGAAACCAAATTTGATGTTAGCTTGCAATGGTTCTAAATTCGAGTAGGTCTCAGTTCAATTGTTCAATTGTTCTAAATTTCTATTGCTAATGACAGCTTGCAATGGTTGGGAAGGGCAAAGAAAAAATTCCATCTACATCCACTAATAAAGGTTTTGAAGGAAATGAGGACGGATCTACCACACTCAAACAACAAGAACATCTAGAGGTCGTACCCATCTGGGTAAGCTTACTAGACAAAGGGTTCAAGGAATTCGAAAGAAGGTAAGATTCAATAAACTCGGGCAACCAGTGGGAGAAGTTGCTGTTGAAATGCAAAGTTACATTGGCTTGCTTGCTCGAGAAAAGGTCAAGATAACTTACAAGACATGGAAGAAAGTTCCAAATGAAGTTAAAGATTTGATATGGGAATCGGTTAATGTAAGTTGTGTGTTTGTTCAAATGTTAGTACAATATATTTTATGCTATGTGATATTTTTGACTGTATTTATGTTTTATAGTTGACATATGATGTTCCCTCAATATGGAGGAAGGGATGTTTGATTTCAGCAAGTAATAAGCGGCGTCAGTTTAAATCCCATCTCACTCAGACATTCATTTCAAACAAGGCTGACAAACCCGAAGAGTTGTATGAACCACCAAGTGGCTATGGTCTTACAAGAGATGATTGGATGTCTTTTATCCTTAGTCGATTGTCTGATGACTTCATTGTAAGTTTAGTTTTTCATTGTTTCAAAATAAGTAAGTAGACTTGAAGACAATTGACGAATCAGTAAATTTGATTTGTTTACATATGTTTTACTTGACTAGAAACTAAGTGATCAACAAAAGGAAAAAAGGAAGTGTTGGGAACGAGATGGCTATAGAGGGGGGGGGTGAATATAGACAATCACAATTTCTTGAGCTTTTCAAAACTATTCTGCACTTCAGAGTTAGGCAGCGGAAGCAAATGCAGAACAAAGAAACTAAGCAGAGAAAGAAACTCAAACCAAACAAACGCTAAGACGGAGATGTACAAGGTTCGGGGATAACTTGCCCCTACTCCTTGGCGTGCCCGTGAGGTGGGCGATCCCTTGATCGTCTGCAGATCAAGCCCCGGTGAACACCGGATATCAAGCGCCTCCTTCTCGGTGGAGTAACCTCTCCACAAGTTGTCTCAGTAGATGAATACAAGATTAAGCACACGAGACACTCGAGAAGGGAAGCTCACAAAGCTCTCACAGGAATGCAACAAGATCGCTCAAGAACAAAGCAACAGAGAGCACGAACACAGCCCAGCAACAACTTCCCAAGTTTTCTGTCTGTCTCTTGTTCGCCACCGCTCCTCTGCCTCAGCTTCGCCACTTAAGCTCTGCTCACCATCACAAGCTTCATCAGCATCCACTGAGCCAGCCTGAACCCACTGACCTCCCTGAGCACTCAGTCCACTGAAGACCTCCTCTCCAGCTGAGCCTCCGTCAGTCGCCAGCTGCGTCAGTTGCCCGTTGAAACCTGAGAATGAGAAACAGCCAAACATGCTCAACGGAAAGCCTCCCATTGACCCTCCTTGAGTGTTTGAATCACCTGCTATCACCTGCACACTCCAACAGAGGCTTAGCAATGCATATCAAAGAGAAATCAGCAAGCAGCAGAGAATCGGCAGTGAAAACAGACTTCTAACAGCATATTTGAATTAAAGTTCTGCTCCTGATCGGTCCCCAGACCGATCAGGAAGGAGCCTGATCGGTCACCAGACCGATCCATCAGCTTCTGCACACTCCTGATTGGTCCCCAGACCAATCAGGCTCCTACCTGATCGGTCACCAGACCAATCAGGCTCCAGCCTGATCGGTCACCAGACCAATCAGGCTTGAGTGAACAGTGATTCTTTAATCAAATCATAAGTCTCTGATCGGTCACCGGACCGTTCTGGACCTGATTAGCAAGGGAACTCAACTCACTGTTCGCTCCCTGATCGGTCACCAGACCGATCAGGAACTGTGCAGTGAGTGAAACACACACTCCCTGATCGGTCACCAGACCGATCAAACATCGCTGGATCGGTCACCAGACCGATCCACGAAGGAGCAGCGTGCCAAACTCCCTGATCGGTCACCAGACCGATCCAGGGACTCAACCTAGCCCTCCAAGCTAGGATTTCATCCACCCTAGCCCTCCAAGCTAGGGACCTGACCCTCCAAGTCAGGATTTCATCCAACCTAGCTTCACTCACTAGGACCTGGCTTCACTCACCAGGGTTTTTCACCTAACCCTCCAGTTGGGACTTTTCACCTAACCCTCCAAGTTAGGACTTTTCACCTAGCCCTCCAAGCTAGGACTTTTCACCCAACCTTCCAAGTTAGGACTTTTCCACACCTAGCCCTCCAAGCTAGGACCCGGCTTCACTCACCGGGATTTCCAATCACCTGACTTCACTCACCAGGACTCGGCTTCACTCACCGGGATTTCCAATCACCTGGCTTCACTCACCAGGACCCGGCTTCACTCACCGGGATTTCCATTACCTGGCTTCACTCACCAGGACCCGGCTTCACTCACCAGGATTTCCAATCACCTGGCTTCACTCACCAGGACCCCGCTTCACTCACCGGGATTTCCATTACCTGGCTTCACTCACCAGGACCCGGCTTCACTCACCGGGATTTCCAATCACCTGGCTTCACTCACCAGGACCCGGCTTCACTCACCGGGATTTCCATTACCTGGCTTCACTCACCAGGACCCGGCTTCACTCACCGGGATTTCATGCCCAGTCCTCGACCAGGACTTTAACACAAATTCGCTCAACCAAACTTAAATCATTGTCAAACACCAAAACAACAACCGGGCCAGACTGCATCAACAGGAAGAAGAACATATACCCTCATCGCCTTGCTCGTAAAGGCTATGCACAATATGCTGAAGAAATAGTATGTATATTTCAAAATTTCTCATAATACTATACTGTTCTTTTTCTTATTAGCATCGTGAAATGCTTATAACAATAGTTTTTTTGCTGCATTTATAACCATTCATAGTTGTCATACATCATTCAATTGTTCTTGTTGTTAGGCAAATGAATTATGTGAAGATGATGAAATCAATAGAGCTATTATTTGGAAGAAAGGAAGGGTCAATAAAGAAGGAAAATTCGATGGCCAAGAGTTAAAACAAACAATAGACAAGATTGTGAGAAATTATACATAAAAATCAATTATTGTATTTCAATGAAATCTTACAAACAAGTTATTTTTTCATTTGGATGATAGGATGATTACATACAACAGAAACATCAAGGTACATTGGAAATAAAAGAGGCAAAAGAAGATATTTTTACTAAAGCACTCAATTCAAAAGAGCATGGTGGGCGTGTGAGGGGTGTTGGAGGTCATATTACTCCATCATTATTCTTTAGTATTGGTGGAAATTGGAAAACTGACGATGTTGACAGAGAGCTAATCATTGAGCAAAAGAGAGAGTTGGTGGAGGCTAAAAAATTAATTCAAAAACAAGATGTACGTATTCAAAAACTTGAAGCAATTGTCTATAAAAATGGTACATGGGGAAGTGATATTGATGACAAAGGCAGTTGCTCGGTAAAGTTACCTCAACAAAAGGAAAATGAAATGAAAACTGACAAGATTTCCCCTCATGAAGAGTTGAATGATGTCGAAGTGGAAATTGTGGACAAAGCATTTGCTTTACAGGTATATAAGTTATTATGGTAATATATATTACTGAAATACAGAGTTAGTACAATTCATTGACACAGCTATTTATCTTTTAGGGTAAATCAGTGATTTTGACATTAGATTCTAGCGCAGACATTGTTGCATATGGAACAGTTATTAAGGCCAATGGAGTTAATCACTTTATCCATGGTATTCCATTACCCAAGAATTGTATGCGTGTTTCCATCGATGAAGCAATTAAAAAATCAGCACGTTTGCCAGTTCCAATTCCCAATGAATGTGAAACTATTGGTGATGCTATTGGAACACATGTGGCTTGGCCAAAACACTTGCTAATGCTACGACAGGAGGTACATCTAAGCTAATATTTCAAAGTAATTATTTGTAAAATTATTTAGTATTGCACCTATCTAACAAGCTAACGTTTCTAATTGTTCAAAGCCTCAAATGAAGAAAACTGCCCGTGTAGGAAACAACCAAACTTTGCCATCAAGTGTGCCAAAATCGTTGCACATGCTATATTGTTATTCAAAGCGTGCTCTCGAAAATGGAAGGAACTTGTCAATTATTTTAGATCATGAGGTATTTTAGGATGATTATGAACTGAACTTGCACTTTGAGGACATCAGTCCTTTGTATCACTTGGAGCCTATTTCAGGAAATTGTGTGGTTGTTTACATATGGTAAGTTTTCGAATTACCTTCAACTTTAATTTTTGTTTTATTTGTTCTTCGACATACTTTATTTGTTTAGTAATACTAATATAATTCTGATTTTCTTTTATTTTAAATGGTAGGCATCTTTATAAAAAGTTGGTGAAAGAAAACAAGATTGATAAATTCAGATTTGTAAATCCGCACAGCATCCCATACTTTCAACAAACCACACAGGACAAAATAGGTAAATCTAAACGGTTGAACCAAAGGGCGAGTTTTTTAGCTGATAGGATGAGTGGTGCATCAGTTAATCAATTGATTTTGGTGCCAAGTTGCAACGGGTAATTGACATCCATAATAACATTTTCAATTATTTTTTATGTGAATTGCACTGATTATGTGTTTGTGTGTAGTTTCCATTGGAATCTCACTGTTATTGAACCTCATAAGGAAATTGTTTACTTCTTGGATTCCCTAAGTCATCGCATTCGCGATCAAGATTGGAAATATGTTGTCGAAATGTGAGTTCATATATTGTTTTTATTATGCAGTTAATTTAGTCATAAACAATCATATATCAACTATATTGTATGTATACATGAAGGGCGTTAAAATTGTTTAAATCGAACAAAGGAAAGAAAGGAAGAAAGAATGTACAATGGGAAGTAATCAAGGTATGTGTACTGTTGGTGCAATCTTGGTTAGGTCAGGGTTGACCTAGGTTGACTAGGCTCGAGTGAGTTGATGTCAGATAAGCTTGGTGAGCTTATGTTTGGATGTTTCGATGTTTGATAATTATGTTTGAATGTCGTATGATGTCAAGTGAGTCAAGGTTGACTAGAGACTTGACTAGGTGAAGTCCAGGTGGATCGGGGAGATCGCACGCTGGCATGGGAAAAGACCTAGTGGGACTAGGTGAAGTCCAGGTGGATCGGGGAGATCGCACGCTGGCATGGGAAAAGACCTAGTGGGACTAGGCACACCTAGTGGGACTAGGTGAAGTCCAGGTGGATCGGGGAGATCGCACGCTGGCATGGGAAAAGACCTAGTGGGACTAGGCACATCTAGTGGGACTAGGTGAAGTCCAGGTGGATCGGGGAGATCGCACGCTGACAATAGGAAAAGACCTAGTGGGACTAGGTGAAGTCCAGGTGAATCGGGTAGATTGCACGCTGGCAAGGTGGAAGTCTACCGAGAGACTAGACCTAACTCGAGGGTTAGGCAAACCTGGTTGGGAATCAGGTTAAGTCCTAGTTGAGAGCTAGGATGGAGAAATTGAGGTTGGTCAAAGGGGTTGACCGTGAAATTGAGGTTAGTCAAAGAGGTTGACCGTGAAATTGAGGTTGGTCAAAGGGGTTGACCGTGAACACAAGTTAGGTTGGTCTCAATCGATTGGGTGATCGATTGGGTTGTTGTCTCGCGAGAACAAGAATGATCTTAATCAATTGGGTAATTAATTAAGAAGGATGGTAATCAATTAGGTAATTGATTAAGGAGGATCTTAATCAATTAGGTAATTGATTAAGGAGAAAGTGAATCGATTGGGTAATCGATTAAGAGAGTTTGTTGCGAGAACAGAAGGTGGCTGAATCGATTGGGTAATCGATTCAGCCTTCCCTTAATCGATTGGTCAATCGATTAAGAGCAGTCTTAATCGATTGGCTAATCGATTCAGGTTCAAAAACTAGCCGTTGAACGGCTAGTATGACGTGGTAATCGATTGGGTAATCGATTAGGGAACCCTAGGCGTCGGGTATAAGGGTTTTCACGCAGGTTTTGAGCCAGAACTCTTCTCCCCTTTTTCCTCCTTCATTGGTGCCATCTCAAGGGAAGTCTTGGAGGTTTTTGCTGCTGCATTTCCAAGGTTCTAGAGGCAACCACAAGCTTGAAGATAGCAAGGAAAGCAAAGAGAGTTTATTCATTGTAAATCTTGTAAGATTTCATTTTGTGTTTGCTTTGATTCTTGTTGTATCTTTGTGAAAGCTTGTAAGAGGTTTCTCCACCTCAAGAAGGAGATCTTTCATAGTGTATGAGAGAGTGAGGAGAGTGGATCCTTGGATTAGTCACCCGACCGGGGTGGATACCAAGTAAATCCTTTGTGTTAGCGTTTGCTCGAGTCTTCCGCCGCGACAAATCATCACGGAGCAAATCGGAGCTAATCACCCCCCCTCTAGCTCGTCTACCGGTCCCTACAAGTGGTATCAGAGCAAGGTTGCTCTTCTTTGGACTCATCGCCAAGAGGGCAAGAGCTAGAGGAAGAAGAAGAAGTTGGAAGAAACCCTAATTTCAAGAAGTCATCATCAAGGGGTTTCAATTTCAAAAATGGAGTTTGGCTATGTGATAAGTACCATTTTTGTGATTATTTTAGATGTTAAAATCCATGTTTGACCCATGTTTTTATTGCTTAATTCTGATTTTACCCTAGGTTTTGGAACTTTATCTTATTTTGGACTTAATTGCAAAATTACATATTTTTGGATTATTTGGCCACTAATTTTCTGATATATTTTTGTAGGCATGAAAGGATCCTGGACCTAGGGTATACTGGGAGTCGGATGTGAACCGGATCGAATTATCAAGCCTACGATTAATCCGGGCCGTCCGATTCGAGAGCGGCTAGATCTGAGCCATCCGGGACGATCTGAAGCAATCCGAGCTAGGATTAGGGTCGATTAAGCTCTATGATCAAGATCTGAAGGTTTCATCCCAATCAGAGCTAAATCAACCGTTGGATCAAGCTTGGAGGGCTCTAGAGCGTCCATTCATAGATTGAGTTGATCTGGACCATCCGTTGCATATCTGGAGGATCCGAGCTACCACAAGGCAGATCCTGACCCCAGATCATCATCATAAAAGTTTGGCTTCAATCAGAGCAAGATCAGCCGTTGGATCTCCTCCGATCGATCTGAGCCGTCCATTGATTCCTATTTAATCAAAAACGCAGCTGCTTTCTCCGGGTCGCGTCTTCTTCGCCGCAACGCAGTTCTTCAGCTGTTCTTAGTTTTCCTTCAATAGTTTCTTCATCTAAAGGGGCGCGACCCCTCAATTATCCTCTTAGATCGAGTGCTAGGTCATTGGCGAGCTCATCCGTGAAGTTCTAGCCTCAACTTGCCCAAGAAACAGAGCTGAGTGAGGGTTTCCTCAGCTCTGCCATTTGTTTCTTTTTGATCGGTTGTGTTCCATCTTCATCCACCCGAGCAGTTCAGAGGGGTTCCCTGGAGTGTTTGGATCATCCACAAGCTGCAGCGCAATCGGACACAGCTGAATTGAAGGAATTCGAATGGAAAATTCATATTTGAGCAAGCTGAGTTTGAATGGATCGCTGATTGAGTATCTCCACTGAATTGTTGAGCTTGCGGGTTCGAGGCTCACCCTTGCGTGACGAACAAGGAGCACTTGAGCTTAGGGAGCGATTGGGGTTTAGTTTTCTGTAGTTAATTTCATGCTTTCGTAGCTGTAATTCGATTTCTACAATTGTTCTGTTTTGGCAGTTTCGTACAGCAACTTAGTTCTATGTTTCTTCATTGTTTAGGTTAATTAGGATGCTAATCTTCAATGTCAGTAAGTTAGGAACTTGTTTAGATGACAATTAGATTTAATTTCAGCTTATTTCTTAGTTAAATTGTTGCGTGCCAACTACATAGCTGTGTGCCATTTCATTTCTGAAATTTCTGAGTTAGTTGCTGTAATCTCCTTGTTTGGACCGTTTCTTTCTCAATCGGAGGCTCATCCTTGAGTGACAGCAAGGATTCGAAGCTGAGATGAGAGATTGAAGCTTTTCTTAGTTGAATTCCATTGCAATTAGCTGTAGTTTTTGAATTCTGCAATTGTTCTGTTTTGAATGTCAATTTCAGTTTCTGAATTTCCAGTTTGTTTCACTTTTGGTGAGTAAATTTAGTTAGTTTAAGTTTGTTTAGATCTCAGCTTTGTTTCTGCATTTGGTTTAGATTGTTAAGTCCGAATTTCAGTGGGTTTTCCTTCCTTGCGTGCCATTCCATTGTGCGTATCAGTCACCCTGCATTTTCCCATTTCTGCACTGTTGTGCACTTCATTTCTGAACTTTCTTCTTTCAGTTTTCAGTTCATTTTAATGATAGCTTACCTGGCTAAGCTAAGGAATTCGTTGCATATCAGTTTCTGTCTTTTTATCACTGCATTCCATTCTTGCTGCAAGCTTCTAAACTTCTGAACGTTTCTGCATGTTCACTGCAGTTTCTGCAGTTGTAATTGCTTCAAGTTCTTTAACAGCTGTTTGATTAGCCCATGGAGTCTGAATGTTGTCAGTTACCATTGCATATCATTGAATTCACAGCTGAGCTTGCCCCGTTTAATCGATTGATTCAATTCTGAATTGGCAGCCTCATCCTTGGCACAAAAAAATTGGTTTTGGGAACAATGGTAGCATTTGCGTGCCAACTGTTCTAGGCACTGATTGTTATCAAGACTAAGCCTATTTTTAAAGTATTATTGAGCTTGAAATCATCTCATTCACATTGGGTTTGTCCTGAATTGAATTTTCAATTTTACAATTAGGTTCAAGAAGCTAGTATTTGGTTTAGTCGAAACTGTAAAAATCTGTTTTGCTTCATTTGTTTTGCATTAGGATTGCCTTTAGTGGAATTTTCCAAGTTGAACACAAGCTGTAGTGAACTCTTACATTTTAAATCAATTTAATTCTGAATTTTGCAACATTGCATTGGTTGATCTAATTGTCCCTTGATTGATCCATTAAGTGCCGACTCCTTGTGTATCTTCCTCAATTGAGTGATTTTGCTTTTCATTGTTTCTTTTTCCACTTCTACTTGAAACCAAATCTGATTTTGTTTGAAACCCGAATTTCACAAACGACACCTAAATACAAGTTAGAATCACACAACGTCAACTAGCCCCGAGAAAAATACGACCTGTGGCCCCTATATTACATTTTCATGCTTTTGATTGTAAAAGGGTTTCCCGCATTTCATTTATAAATTTTAAATTTGAGGCCCACATTCGTGACACATAGTTTGGGCTCGTCACTATGACACAAGGGCACCTCCACCATTCGACAAAGAAAATTTCAATCTTTGGAAGTCAAAGATTGAGAATTATTTCATGATGGAGATAGAGCAATGGTTTGCTCTAATGGAGGGCTTTGAAGCTCCAACAAGCTCGAAAGGAAAACTCCTCAAGAAAAGCAAATGGAATGAGGAGCAAATCAAGAGATGCGAGACCAACTACAAAGTGATCAAGCTATTGGTCAATCTTTTGCCAAGCACCATCTTGGACATGATTGGAGAATTTCAAGATACCAAAGAGCTATGGAGCAAATTGGCAAGGCTTCATGAAAATCCCTCCACTATACCAAATCAAGATAAATCTGAAGAGGGAGATTCATTAAGTGAAGAGGACTCGAAAGTTGAGAGGTGCTCAACATCCGAAGATGAAGCTCAAGAAGCCTCTACCTCAAGGGTTGAAGAGGAAATTCAAGAAGCCTCCACCTCTAGGATTGAGGGGGAGCAAAATGTGTCATTGGCATCGGATCAAAGACAAGCTTCAACATCATATTCCAATGTCAATGAAGAAGAAGAAAGTGCCACCTCTACACCACATGAAGGTATAAAAATTTCAAGTTGTAAAAACAAAAATCATATCATTTGTTTTGAGTGTAGGGAAAAAAGACACTATAAGAGTAAGTGTCCAAAATTGGTCAAGAAGAAGGTGCAAATGACACCCAAGACCAAGGAGAAGGCAAAGGAGGCCGGCCCCGTGGTAAAGAAGGATAAGAAGCACATTGCGTGCTTCTCATGCAAGCAAAAGGGACATTATAGGAATCAATGTCCAAAGGGGAAGGATCCGACCAAAGTCAAAAGGAGGAGCTCAAATCAAAGGGGAGCCTCCAAGAGCAAGACTAAGGTACCATTAAGTAATGGTACTTATTTTTATCATGATAATATGCATGCTAGAGATAACTATTATTATTTTAATGCTATTTATCATGAAAATAGGAGGTATAAGAAACCTAAGGAAAACTATAGAGCTTTCCATGCTAGGACTACCACCTCTAAGGATAGGGAAAATATTAGATCATTTCATGGTAAACCTATCCAATCCAAGGCTAAGAAAAATAATCACCAAGGCTAGACAAAACAACCAAGCCTTGAGAAGGTAATGATTGAAAATCAAGTTTTGAGGTCAAAACTTGATAAATTAAAAAAATCCCTTAAATGAATAGAAAATCTATTTAAGGGATCCAAGGATCAAAACCTAGATTTAGGAAACCAAGGACCCTCTAGGAGCAAGAAAGGTTTGGGGTACAAACCTAAGACTAAGGATGATGATCCATCCTATCATAGAGTCCCATACAAATATGGAACTAAATCTAGGTCTAGGAGTCAAGTCAAGGTCGCAAGGGAAGCCATCCCTAGAGTTGACCAAGACAAGACAAAGGTGACTAAGGCTTCGGAGAAGCCTAAGAAAGTCTTTAGGAAGGTATCAAGGGAAGTCATCCCTAGTGAATACCTAGAACACCCAAGGAGCACCAATAGGTTTTGGGTTCCTAAGAGTGTGTTCGCCACACCCTAGATAGGTCTAGGGAGTGTCAACTCTAATTGGATGGGTAGTTAACCCAACCTTGATGAAGTTGGCACCTTAGGACATTTTCAAGGAATTACTACCCTTGAAAATGAAGGATTCATTTGTTTACTCAAGGATAGTTTGGTCAACAACCAAGTACTCTTCTAGCTCGGGATGCTCCTGAGTCGGGGATCTCATGATCTGGCGATACTCTGAGTGAAGACTTCTCTGACTCGGGAGGACAGCCTGAGCGTGGGCCGCCACGCGTCCGGCTGGGGGCCGAGCTGAGAAGTGCGTGAAAGCCGATCTGCTTATAACTTCAGGATGCTTTGAGTTGAAACTCCCCTGACTCGGGAGTGTTAAGACTTAGTGATGCTGTGAGTTGGAACTTCTCCGACTCGGGACTCTCCTGATTCAGAACTCCTCTACCCAGGACTTCCTGGACTCGGGGGCCTTCGGGGCTTCTGGCCCTCTTTGCCTGGGTCAGGGCCAATGTTTCCTCGTGTTTGGGGAAATGGGTTGCTCCGCCTGTATGGGCCCTATGTTTGACGGGCTCCTAGGACTCACAAACCTATCTCCTCCTGACAGGTCGCCAGGCTATCGAGCCAGGCTACACACAAGCTGGCCCGGGATCAGTATCTTTTATAGTGGTTACTTCACCCGAGATCTGCACTAGCTTACTTTGGCTGCTCTCTCTTTCCCTTTTCACTTTAAATCTTGGTGGCATAAAAAAATTGAGAGTGATTAAGTTTACACTGGACACTCTTGTTATAATAAAAATTATTATGTTTATCCCATATATTTTTTATAATTCGTTCTTAATTTATACGAAAAAAACTAAATTATGTATAATTGATCTCCAAGTGACAAATTAAGAAGGAAAGGAATTTATTCTCTGAAAAAAATAAATATGTGTCTATCAAAAATTAATTCCTGATTTATTATAATAAATTTGTAATCCTTTAATTAACTTGGCACTCTCATAAAGGCATACTGGATACTGAAGTAGTCATTGTGGTAAAGGATGAACCGTGATAAAATCCGAAATTATAATTTACTCGAACTTATAAAAAAAATCCCGGATTGATTTAAGTTTTTATAGTATTAAGCTTTTTTCCCATTAATATTGATAGTTATCATTAATTTCTGTACCCTTTATAAAATATCTCTCCCCTCAATCTCTTGTCTTCTCAGTTACTGTGATTTACTTTTTCCATATTGGTCCATCGTACAAGGGAGAAGCTGCTCGATTTTTGGACAAGCACGGGCCCTGAGGGCATGACATGTGGCATCGATATTTATTTAAGTTTCCGCTGTGCATTCAAATGACGAACAGGAGATCAAGATGAGAAACAATCAGAGTTATTCACTCCCCCAGCGCTTTAGCTCGCACGGGTCCTAACAGTAACTAGATTGTAAGCATAATGGGGATGGGGAGCTCAAAAACTAAATCTGACATACAAAGCTCATGGAGCTTAGAGCATCAAAGGGGAGAGTTTACGTTAGTGCAGACGACTTTCAGTGTTTTAATGTTGACCTCTAGAGTTTTAATGTTTATTTGATAATATATTTAACAAGATCTGGTCAAGGTTGATCAAGTTAATTAGAAATCCTGATAGATCAAGGCTAAGATTGACTAGATGCTTTGTAAGGTAAAAGTCAAAGAAAGTCAAGGTTGACTAAATGCTTTGTAAGGAAAAAGTCAAAGAAGGTCAAGGTTGACCAAATGCTTCATAAGAGAATAGTCTAAATAAGTCAAGGTTGATCGGATACGTGGTATGAAAAAGAACAATCAAGTCAAGAAGGTTGAACGAATGTTTGGCAAGTGAAAAGTCTAAGCAGGTCAAGGTTGATCAGATGTTTGCAAAGTAAAAGTACAGGCGGTTCAAGGTTGACCGGATGATTGGTAAGAGAAAGTCTGAGCAGGTCAAAGTTGACCGGATGTCTAACAAAAGAAATGTTTAGCAGGTCAAGGTTGACCAGATATTTGCCAAAGGAAAAAATTCAAGTAGATCAACATTGATCAGATGTTTACGGTCGACCAAACCAACGTATTTGATCGACTAAAGTACACTATTTTACATTACTACTTCTATCTATTGTGCCATCTTGATATTGTAGAAAAGTCTTAGCGGATCGAGTCGATTAGACAGTGAGCAGATCAAGAAGTCCAAACAAGTCAGTTGGACCGGATGTTTAGCAGGTAAGTATGGTAAAATTTTGGAGAAGAAAAGTCCTTTTAAAAATAAGGTGTGAGGACGTGTTCTCACTTTGAAACCAAACGTTAAGCGTTTATACGACTAAAAAAACCAATGGACAATTTTAACTATCAAAATAATTTATGCACATTTATATGTTTCTAACTCTGTTTTACAAAATTATTATTGATATTCTTCTGCTAGCTTTGTTTTGTAAAAAATCAAAATATTTTGTGATCGGAGGTTTTGCTCAACCAAATAGAAGCATTCAATCGACGATACAAGCTGATAAGAATAAATCAAATTCGGATGAAGCTAAGAAGGAAATCAGGATTCAATCGACTAATCAAGAGGATCAGTTGACCAAACCTAGTTGGAAAGTATAAATCTGATGTGATCAAATCAAAATAAAGGAAGTTCTGAAGTTTAATCGATTGATCAAGAGGATAAGTCGACCGAACAAACGGATTTTGCTGGATTGATCTGATCGGATTGAACCAAGCAAGGAAAGATTATGAGGTTAGTTAACCTAAAAATCCTAAATTCAAGCACGAAGATAGCATAATTTGATTAGGTCCAGTCGATTGAATATGTGTTCAGTCAGCCGGATAAAGGCAGAAGCCTCAAGATCCGAGACTCAATCATCAATTCTCTCATCGATCTCATCTCTTCTTCTCTGTTGGTTCTTTCATGCAAGTACTATTGCTGCTACAACGAGAGGCACTCCGACAACCTACAATGGAAACTCTACTTTTACGTTGTTGGTATACTGTAAATACTTGCATTTACATTAAAAGAGATAATAGCTTGTTACTATCTTTTTTATCTTTTGTACGAGTTTTTCTTCTTCACCAAAAGTTTTTCGGAAAGAATAACATTAGTGAATTATCTATCTAAAATAGTCCAAGGGATTGTAAGCCTTTTTAAAGTAACAATAGCTGAATTGTGAATCAAGTAACTGACCGAGCTCTTTTGTACTTTGTTTTTCCGCTGCGACTTTGTGTTGTTTCCATAAAAGAATTGAAAAAAAAAATTAAAAGCGCGATATTCACCCCATCTATCGCACAATCTGGTCCAACTGTTTAGCTCCAATGCAACTAGTGGTTGTAATTGATGGTGTCTGAGCATGAAATCGATTTGCATTCTACTAGATTTCATAATACAACAACTTACAGTGATTTGATCTTCCTCTTCCTTTGGTTTCTTCTCCTTTGTCTTGCTGTCGTGCGATCAACCACCCACGGACCAATCACTCTCTTTCACAAGCCAAATCCCTCACGATTCGAAGCTCGCTGTTCCTCTTTTCGTTACATTTGGATTGCAATCCGGACGCTTTTTATAGTGGAAGAATCGGACGTTACTTCTACCTCCATCAATGGAGGTGTTCAATGCCATTGATTGTGAACGTTTCAACGTTCACAATCAAGGCTTGTAACGCTAACATCTCCCACTCGTCCAATTCTATCCATATAGGTCATCTAGTCACTAAGACCATGTAAGGAAGTCACAAAGACGATATGAGAGCATTCAATTCATACTTCAGGGAAAATGGTTCGTGCGATAGCAAGCACACTGAGCAATTCATGCTAAGAAAGTTGTTACACTTAACTTAGCTGCTCTATAGAACAAATCAGAGACATCAATAACTTGCCTTTATCCCAGATTAAATATTTACATCAATATGAACATCTCTAATCCCTCATAAGACATCTATGTCAAGAGCATGTTCGACATCTCAAATCAATACATTTATTCACAATTACATTTTTAAGTACTTAACAAAAAATGTAACTGGTCGACCAGTGAATAAGTATTACAGATGTAAACCAATTTTAATCTTCCTTTTCAGCTAAAATCTATTCATTCTAATCAGTTGCTTTCCTAGTTATGCTCCATAGACCGAATCATCCATAGTCAATAGGACACACACTAAAGTAGCAAACACTGATTAAAACTTCAAGTAGACAGCTAAATAGTCACTTAGGGTAAGATTGAGATTAACTGATAATCTCAAGGGTCTCACATAGTAGAGAAGCAGGGATCCTTTCTCCTACTACCCTTATTGTCGCTACAGCACATGTGGTATGAATCACATGCTACGATGTTTTTCTCTCTCCCAAAAAGAGTGCATGTTTTTCTCAAATATTTAACATCGTACAGATTTCGATCTAGACATACCTAACGTCTAATCCGAATTCAACTTATGAATTCCAATCTGGCTTTAAACAGGTTTAGTAAATGGTGGGTGCATTTACTTCGATCATTACATAAATGATCTCATCTTGATACAAAATCAAGGCGACCTCAACTTATGAGTATGTCTCTCTTCACAACTACATAAGCTGTTTCATAAGTAATGGTCTTACCTCTATTTATACTCAACAAATAGAGACGACTGTCCAAGTGAGTGGACCAATCTCAGCCTGCCAACATGCTCATCGAGACTTTTTCAAATGTAACAAATACATTCACACTGAATAGATCATGACATTTCATTTATAAAAATGTAACAATTACATTTACAATGTGTTACATCTTGCGTAGTCCCAAAGACTTCACATGTTCATTAAATGACTCTTTAGTCAATGGCTTAGTAAAAGGATCTGCAAGCATTGCTCGGGTAGTGATGTACTCAAGAATTATCTTTTTCTTGTCAACAATATCCCTTACAAAATTGTATTTAATTTCTATATGCTTGCCTTTGCTGTGATATTTAGGATCCTTGGAAAAAGCTATAGCAGCTTGATTGTCACAACACACTGTAACAGGGCTCCCACTGTCCTCAACAATCTTCAGATGCTTTAGGAACCTTCTCAACCAGACAGCTTCTTGTACAGCCGCTGCACAAGCCACATACTCAGCCTCCATTGTCGACAGTGCTACACAAGCCTGTTTCTTGCTGTTCCATGAAATGACACCTCCATTCAGCATAAAAATATAGCCATATGTGGATTTTCTGTCGTTAAGGTCCCCTGCCCAATCTGCATCTGCGTAGCCCTTCAAGCTCAATTTTGATCCTTGGAAGCAGAGACAATAATCTGCCGTTCCTTTGAGATATCTGAATATCCTTTTTACCGCTTTCCAGTGTCTCGATCCTGGGTTTGACTGGAAACGACTAACTAAGCCAACAGCATAGCTTATATCAGGACGAGTACACAACATAGTGTACATCAAACTACCAATGGCACTAGCATATGGTCTTTTCTTCATCTCGGCTATCTCTTCAGGAGTCTTGGGAGACATACTTTTGCTCAAAACAACACCTTTCGCTGTAGGTGTTTGTTCAACGTTGCAATCAAACATATTGAAGTGTTGTAGTATCTTAGTAATATAAGCTTCTTGGGACAAACCCAAAAGTCTTTTTGATCGATCACGAATGATCCGTACTCCTAAGATATACTCAGCTTCTCCCATGTCAATTATGTCAAATTGTGATGAAAGCCAAGACTTGACCTCAATCACAACTTTTAAGTCATTTCCAGCTATCAGCATATCATCAACATATAATGATAAAATGACCAACTTTCCTTTATCCTTTCTCAGGTAAACACAATGATCCTCATTGATCGTTTCGAAACCATAAGATAAAATGACTTCATTGAATCTTATGTTCCATTGTCTCGACGCTTGCTTTAGCCCATATATAGACTTTTTAAGTCTACATACTTTTTCCTCTTGGCCATCAGCAATATAACCTTCTGGTTGTACCATATAGATTTCCTCGTCAAGATTACCATTAAGGAAAGCCGTTTTTACATCCATCTGATGTAATTCCAAGTCATAATGTGCTACTATAGCTAAAATGACACGTATTGACACAAACTTCACAACAGGGGAAAATGTCTCTTCAAAATCAATACCCTCCATTTGGGTATATCCTTTTGCAACCAAACGAGCTTTGTATTTATTAATCGATCCATCTGCCTTCCTCTTGATTTTGAGAATCCATTTATTCCCAATAGCCCTTCGGCCTGGAGGAAGATCGACTAAATCCCAAACCTGATTCTTTCTCATAGACTCCATTTCTTCATCCATTGCAATTCTCCATTTTTCTCTAACTGAGCATCGCAATGCTTCCTCAACCGTTCGAGGTTCTTCATCGTCAACTGGGAGAATCATTAATGCCTCATTTTCAATGTCAAACCTTCTCCGAGGAATAATCTTACGATTACTTCTTCGCAGGTTTGACTGTTGAGAAACTAATTCACTTATAGGCAATTCACTCCCACTAGGTTGACTAGATTCAGGCATTCCTTGAGATTCCTGATCTGTTAATGGAGGAACAGTATCCTCCTCCTCTATTGCAAATAGAGAAGTTGATTTATCAACTTCACCTCTTGTTGGGAACTCAGTTTCGAGAAAAGTAGCATCTCTTGACTCAATTTCAGAGATGGTTCCATCTTGCTGCTCACCAATAAAAACATAACCCTTAGAAGTATCAGAATATCTTACACAGATACACTTCTTACCTCTGGGTCCTAATTTTCCATATTTGTGAGTCTTATCATGAATATAAGCAGCTGACCCCCATGGTCTCAGATTACTCAAATCTGGTTTTCTGCCTGTCCAAAGTTCATATGGAGTAGATGGAACAGATTTAGAAGGCACCCGGTTAAGTATGTAGGTTGCAGCTAATAATGCATCTCCCCAATAGGAAATAGGCAAATTAGCTTGAGCCATCATCGACCTAACCATTTCAAGAAGAGTTCGATTTCTTCTTTCAGCAACTCCATTTTGCTGTGGAGTTCCAGGGATAGTTAACTGTCTAATAATCCCTTTCTCATTACATATTGTCTTGAACTGATCAGACAAGTATTCACCTCCACGGTCAGTGCGTAAGGTTTTAACCTTACGTTCCAATTGATTCTCAACTTCGTTCAAATAACGATTAAAGCAATCTAATGCTTCAGATTTATGAGAAATCAAATACACATGACCAAAACGCGTGAAATCATCAATAAATGTAATGAAATATGAACTACCATTTCTAGCCTTCACGTTCATCGGACCACAAATATCCGAATGAATCAATTGCAATGTTGAATCAGCCCTAATAGCCTTACCAAACGGTTTCCTAGTTGCTTTTCCAGCAAGACAGTGCTCACATATAGACAAGTCAACTTTAGCACGAGTGCCGAGCAGACCCTCTCTTGCTAATCTATTCATTCTTTCTTGTCCTATATGTCCCAATCTAGCGTGCCAAATTTCATCATTAACATCAGCATCACTAGTAAGAGCAATGTTTGAAAAACAACCATTATTTCCACAATTAACATCAGGTTCTACATCAAGAACCATGAAACCGTTTGATATAAAACCATATCCAATTAACACAGAGTCAATTCTAAGTTCTACTCGACGACTGTAAAAATTCATACAATAACCCAATTCAAGAAGACAATTAACAGAAACCAAATTCCGTCGAATCTCAGGAGCATACAGGACATCATGCAGAAACAATGTACGCCCACCACGAAGGTTGAGTTTGCAAGTGCCAATTCCTTTGACTTCAATTCTTGCATTGTTTCCCACATATATCCACTTATTGCCAGCTGGTACGCGACGGTACTCCACGTACGTAGCTCGATCACGAGCTACATGGTTCGTTGCTCCTGAATCTATAATCCACAAAGGATAAGAATCAGCTAACAACACCGAACTAGCAACATAAAGCTCATGAAAAGAAGACATAAATGGATTTACCTTTTTCGGCTCGGTACACTCCCGAGCAAAATGGCCCTTCTTGCCACAGTTGTAGCAAGTAAGCTTGCTCTTAGGTTTCTTTCCTTTCTTCTTGATTGGGTCCTGCACAGGAGTAGCACCAGCTTCTTTTCCCTTTCGCTTTCCTTTCTTAAACCATTTTTTCTTATTCTTGGACCCAGAACCTTCAGCTACAAAAGCTTGCTCAGAAATCCTTGCGGATTCTACTCTCTCCGCCTCCAGTTCAATATGGCGTGAGACATCAATGAAAGTCCTAATACTCTCACTGTGAGTAAGGTTCTGTTTCATTGTTTCCCAAGAATCAGGAAGGGAACGAATAACTGCTTGAACCTGTTGTTCGTCGGTCAACTCATGACCAGCAGTCTTAAGCTCCCGAATCATATTACCCATTTCTCTCAGATGTTGGGTCATTGTCACATTCGGGCGCTTCTTACAACTGTCAAACTTGATTGTCAGTTGACGAAGCTTGCTAACACTAACTCCACTGTATCTCTCTCTCAGGGCAACCCAGACAGCATGAGCTGATGGTAGTGGCTCATACTCAAATACCAGGTCATCTATCATTGAACTGATCAATATCCCCTTTGCAGTGGAGTCCTTTTTCTTCCATGCCCTATAGGCATCAAGATCCAGTCTGTACTGTGCAGTTGTACCAACAGCAGGTTCAACCATGAAATGATTTACAGCCTCCAGAACTTCTTGTTCCTCAAGAACATATTGTATCTTGAGATGTCATATCTTATAGTTGTCCCCATACAATTTTTCCCCTTTGTTCAGTTCAGCTATGATGTTCTTGGTTGCCATGATCTATCACAAATAAACATATTATTCATTAATTCAGTATATATCACATGTACATAATTTTTGATTGACTCAATGTAAACTTGACTTGGATTACGAAATCAAGTGATAACTACGTTTTCACTCATCATTCGCATCATCCAATCTAATTAACATTGATCAATTATATTACATACATTCCATAAAATGAACTAATCATTTATCTTGAATATGAACTAATCACATAAATGAACTAATCATTTATCTTGAATATGAACTAATCACATAAATGAACTAATCATTGACAAGTTAGTTAACACATAACATAACTTTATTTAATAGGCTTAATAAGCAGGTACAAACAAAGAGAATTCAACGAACTAGATAAGTTGACATCATTCCCATAATAAAAAATATTATGGCAGTGGCTATCACTCTCTCGTTCATCTCTAATTGGTCAATCTGATCAGGCTCGGGATCTTCCACAGATTCTATCAGATCTTCCTCAAATATTTCAGGATCTTCCTCGATCATTTCAATATCAAGGTCTTCCTCAAATATTTCAGGGTTTTCCCCAGGCATTTCGGGATCGTCCTCGAACATTTCAGGATCGTCCTCGAACATTTCGGGATCATCCTCGAACATATCAGGATCTTCCTCTGGGTCCTCCTCAGAATCCACTATTGGATCCCACTCGATTTCCTCAAGATCCCCTTCGAATTCTTCAATCAGATCCATCTCTGGATCCTCTTCAAATTCTTCAGGATCCTCTTCCAGATCGTCCTCTGAATCTTCCAGATCCTCTTCCAGATCGTCTTCAGAATCTTCTAGATCCTCTTCCAGATCGTCTTCAGAATCTTCCAGATCCTCTTCTGAAAAATTCTGGCGAAGTAGTTCTCTACGCAACTCGGTATAAGAGATACGTCCTTCGTAGCATCCCCAAATACCTCTTGCAGCTACTTCAGCACGCCTTGGCAATGAATTAATCAATGCCCCGATCCGGTAGTTATCTAGAACTGGAAACTCTTCCTGTTCGAGTTTCCAAAATAGACGTTCAAGCCTTCCTATATGCCCTTGGATGCCTAGGTGTGGGAGGAAGTCAATCTCCTCTATCTGTTCCCTCAAATGATTCCGTCGCACATCTCGACGAGTCATTGTGGTAATAAATCTCGGCATCTGGAATTGAAATACACAATGTCAGTACAAAACCGACAAACCAGTAATAAAACTGGTTCAATTCAATTCACAACACAAATAGATAAAGTCATATAATTTTCCTTTTGTTTGTAGCTACAATTAAGCCTATTTAAATTTGAGATTCAACATAACAATCAAACCAGTCTGTTTAGTTCAGATTATTTGATCAAAATGGTTTGGTTAAATCAACTAATGGTTTAATCAAAATCGATTTGACCAACTTAATCATTTTAAAACTAAACTAGAATCTAATTTAATTAAGTTGAACCAAATTTAAACGAATAACCGAATAGATCTCTTGGTTGGGTCTGTTTGCCTTCGAATGAGAGGTCTGCGGTTCGATTCTCCCTTGGGTAGCAGCGTGGAGTGCAGAGTGGATTAGGTTTTCGAAATTTTTTTTAATAAAAAAAACCAACTTATCCTCCTTAAAAAACCCCGAAACCTAATCTCCTTCCTCTCAACCGCACGCAGCCGCCGCCCAACGCCAAAACAGCCTCCTTTCATCTTCTTCTTCGCGTATTCTTCTTCCCCACCCAGCCTAATTTTTTCTTGCCATCACCAACGCCATGGAGTGATCTCCCGCGCGTGAAGCGATCGTCGGCCAGGGGACGAAAACGCCGAGAAGAACAGTGGCGATTTCAAGCGATTAACAACGCGAGGTGTTCATCGCAAAGGTAAAAAAACGATTTTTTTCATGCTTTTACAATCTGCTCTGATACCACTGATGGTGTCTGAGCATGAAATCGATTTGCATTCTACTAGATTTCATAATACAACAACTTACAGTGATTTGATCTTCCTCTTCCTTTGGTTTCTTCTCCTTTGTCTTGCTGTCGTGCGATCAACCACCCACGGACCAATCACTCTCTTTCACAAGCCAAATCCCTCACGATTCGAAGCTCCCTGTTCCTTTTTTCGTTGCATTTGGATTGCAATCCGGACGCTTTTTATAGTGGAAGAATCGGACGTTACCTCTACCTCCATCAATGGAGGTGTTCAATGCCATTGATTGTGAACGTTTCAACGTTCACAATCAAGGCTTGTAACGCTAACAGTAATCCATGTATTGAAGTGAATTAGCATACTGACCTCACAAGAGAGGTCAATTAACTTGGCAACCTTCTATGAGAGATCTATGGACTTTGTATCTACCGGTAGTAGTGTTGAATTGGAATAGAACCACGTAGGCACAGAGTAAAGCCATGTAGGCACATGGGAGTAGCACGACATGGGAATGATCTGTTGATCTTAAGTGTGATCAATATCCTAGGGTATCGCTAGAGAAATTAAAGAACCATGAGATAATATTTAACAAGAAAAACTTGATAAGGACTCCCTTTACAAGCTATTGTGATTAATACAATGTCTGTATTATCATCACCTAGTCACAGTAACATGGAAACTAACCGATCTAACTCTGGAAATGTTAAATGGATTTGGCAGTGCATTTGGAGGAATAAGAATTTTTCAAAGATAAGATACAACATCAGTGACCTTTGTGAATGGTAATCAGTGTTTTCATAATCTCTTTTGCAATAGTTCAAACAAAAACTATTAATATTCATGTTGGTTGATCCGGAAGTTGACAGGTGGGATGACGATGTCAGTGATGCGACAAATGAGTTGGCGAGGAGAATAACCTAAGAAATAAATTCCAGGGAACGTTAGAAGGGCGCCGGAAGAGTTTTCAGCGATCCTACTCCGACACTCAAGTCAGTAGTTTTTCAAGGAAAAGAAAGCAATCTATTTGCAAGAATGAGAGAACTCTGACCTTTTCAAAAATCTTTGATTATCGTTTTATTCTATCTTCTAACCGTTTTCCTTCTTTGGATCCGACCGGGAGCCACACACAGACCCCGACCGGGAGCAACACCTCACTGCTTGGACGATTCTGCCTAAGGATCGTCATGTCACTTAAAACCCGCCAGGTCGTACATGGCAACACGTGACTAACCTCCCCATTACTAGTTTTGACAACTTGATGATTCATGCAATATTTTACAGGTATTGATATTTAGCTCTCCGTCCCGGTGAATTCTTTTACAAGAAAAAAAAATAAAAAAGCATCTTTTGCGCCCATACTATTTCTCTAACTATATCTTCTACGCCCATACCATGCCTATAACCATCGAATTTCGAATATCCGTCCGAATACTCATACCTATTAAAAAATCGAATATCTTATATACTAATAATTTTTATTCTTTCAATCCAACTATATCATTTACACCCTATTTGGAAACTGTTTAAATAAAGGATTATCGAGAATTGAATTCAATTCTCATGTTTTAAATAATTTAGTAAATAACAGAATTGAATTAAATTTCTTAATTTGGAATCTATCAGAATTGAATTCAATTCTTATATTTTTACCATTTTATCCTTCATCTAAAATGGCGCTGAGTGAGAAATAAGGGTTATTTAGTAATTTTCATTTGTCAGAGCAATTTCTTTCACAAATCAAACTCTTTTGGTTTGATTTGTTTTGAAGGATTTGAAGGAAATTAAATTCTAATTTCTTATCAATTCCTGACTGAAAATGTATTTCAAACGGTAGAATTGAATTTCAATTCCTGAAGAAATTCAATTCCATTTCTTTTCAAACAGGGTGTTAACAAAAATATATTTGAATTAACATTATATTTAAATATATATATTTATAATTTTAAAAATAGAGTAAACATTTATATAACCTATTCCTAACATCAACACAGATTGTTCCTAACATCAACACAGATTGTTAGTGAGTTTTAGGAAAATTATATATATATATATATATAAAATTAGATATTTGGATCGGATATTAATAGTCCACACTCTCCTCTATTCAAGTCGGATATTGAATCTTCCGTCGAATTCAAAGAAAATTATCATCCTACTCAGAATCATCTTACTCCTTGAATGAGAATACTGCATTGAAAATGCATATGTTTACGGAAGAGATCGATGCTCATTTAATGATAATATTTGATGAAATTGAAGGCGATCCGTGTGTTTTTCCTTTTCTATTTCCTTTCACTTCATTTTCTAGCGATCACACTATTTCCCAAAACTCTCTTCTTGAGTGTTGTGTTGGACATAACAACGTTTCTTTCATCTTCTTTTCAATTTATACTTGATTTAATTTGGCTGTCTCATCTCTTTAAATTAATAATCAGCCAAAAGAAAACATGCATATTGATTAATTGTGCATACAACTTCCACTGGTCCTCAACCAAGGCATGGCATCATTCGTTGTTCTCCTTCCACAGCTCCGGCCAGTTCTTCTGCGCCTGCTCCCACCCCAGCAGGCTCCCTTCCCTCTCCGGGTCCCAGCTCGACGACAGAGTGCCGTAGGCGATCCCCATCGCCGACGTCCCGAACGAGAGCAGGATAGTGAGGAAGGGCAGCCACGCCGGCACGTCCCACAGCCCGCCCTTCTTCACCAACCCCTCCAGGTACAGCAACACGAAGCCGGACGCCATCGGACCCCCGACGGAGATCAGAATCCGCCGGAGCATCCGATCCAATACCACTTGGGGAATCTCGTCGTCTTCGTTGCTACTGCTGCTGCTTTTGCTGCTCCCGCTGCCGTCGCCGCGAAGCGCGGTGTCATCTGCTTTGGACCGCGACTTGTGGTCGGCGGGTGACGGGGCGCCGAAGCCTCTGCTTCCTTGAGCGCGCGGCGGAGTTGCTGAGACTCTGTTTGGGCATTTAATCGAGGTGATTCTGGTCTGGCGGGAGGCCGTTCCGGGGAGAGAACTCGGAAGGAGCACAACGTGGTGCGAGAGCGTGCCCATCTCTTGTTCGAAGAAAAGCTCCAGCGGTCTATTCTTATCTTTGCTAGCAAAACGGGTGGTGCGGTGCTAGCTGTTGTTATCTTATCCCACAAATAAAATAACTTTTAGGCATTCGCGCGAGATATTTTGACCTCTACGAGTACCAGCCTTCTTTTGTTTTTTTTGTTTTTTTTAAAGAAATGTATTTAGATGTTAACCGTAGGAATACGGTGCCCTCATGTGCCTCCCAGGCTCATCCCTCGGTTACATAAGAGAATATAAATTTGTCCCAGATTGATAGTTAATATATAATAGTTAATA
Organism: Boesenbergia rotunda; assembly: GCA_024364735.1. Lineage (NCBI taxonomy): Eukaryota > Viridiplantae > Streptophyta > Magnoliopsida > Zingiberales > Zingiberaceae > Boesenbergia > Boesenbergia rotunda. Next base: position 392,885 of record JAGFNQ010006174.1, read on the forward strand.
TATAGATATTATCATCATGAAATATGAGGATTAAAATCTAACAAAGTTAGTGTACCAGCCCTCCCTACGCTCTAGCCACAGTATCCGAGTTAATAGTCTCCATGATTTATCTCCTCCGTGTTAACCCTGGAATAGATTGACGGGGGCGTTAAGAACGAACGAATCGCCTTTATACCACCATAAGAGAATATAAATTATGTCCGAATAGTGACCTATGCATTCTGAAAAATAAAAACCTGATTATTAATAAAAAAATTAATTTTAAATCTCATAGTGTTAATATCTTTAACACTAATTAATAATTGATGGCATGTCCGTCATAATTTATCTATGTTTTTTTTATTTTTTTTTGTGATCGATGAATTTTTTTTAAAATCAAATCAGCCTTCAAAATTATTCGGATGGTAAAAAACTGTTTGATCAATTGCTCATTGTGTTGTTACCTAGAATATCCAACCTTGATGGTTCGATCTATTCAGTGGAAAAGATTGCCCGAAGGAAATCAAGAATCCAAGATTGCCCAATCAGATCTTCTCACGAATCAACTATAAAATTTCACCACAGAAGATAGAAGAAATAGTCAATCAAACGCATGGAAGATTTAAGAGGATACATAATGGATTAATAACACTTGGTGAGGATACACATCTCTTTGGACTTCATCAGTCGATTCCTATCAAGTTTCAAGCGATCTAAAATTGATATGTATCACTAGAAGAATTATTTTGCCAAGTGTGATTACATGAGACCTCCATGGCACGCCTTGGAGTGGTCCTTCCGATCGATTCTAAAGAACAACATGATGGTAAAGATGAAATTATATTTTTTGGTTTGTATATCAAAATAAGGTATTATTTGGCTATAATCGAAATTCATTCGACTTAAATTTGTTATCGGGTAGAATCAGTAACTAGCAAAATCTTGGATCCGAAATCATCTAGGATCTTTTCGAAGGTTTCAAATATTTCTATTAATTTTTGCATTTTTAGTATTTAGGATGTTTTTGATATTTTCATCTTGCATAGGGTAATGAGTCTATATAAGTGTCCTGTTTAATTATTTTGAAATAGTTTTGATTAATTCTATTTTTAGCTACCGTCTTTTTCTTGTAAGGTCGAGTTTTTCATATTTCATAGTATTCTTTTTTGAATAACAAATTGTAAAAGTTATTTTCGATATTCATACATGAATCAATGGATGATTCATTAGCATATGTTACATCACTTATCCATACTCTTTCCTTTCTTGGTTGATACCGCCACACATATAGAGGAAAAAAAATATCGATCGGGTAGCAAATAAATCTGGGGTGATCGGTTTAGTCCCATGAAAATTTTTTACCGGTCACCAAGGTAAATTGGGAACCGTTAGCAGTGGGCGGTTTAGAAGCTCAGTGTCCCAGGATTCACGCCCTATTTGAAAGAAAAATTCCTGTAAAATACGCCGTAATTAAGGATTAAACCACGAATACTTAAGATAGTAACTAATCGCCCTATCACTATATTATAATCTCGGAGGCTGCCACACATATAGAAGAGGAACTAGTACCCAAGTTGTAACTATCCTGTCAAACTGTACTCGATTTTATCGGATTTGCACTCAGAAGGACCTATAGGGACTCGGCCCTAGGCTAGATTGAACTTGGACGAACCAGCTCAACCTTTTCGAGTTCATCGCAACCCGGATTGAACTTCACCATGAGATAGCCTCGGCGGAACAGGTCCAACTTGATTCGAGCTCGCCCGGTCTGACCTAAGCTCCATCTTGACCCCCACTAATCAGGGTCTACGTTGACCGAATCCTGGTCTTACGATGCGGCGCCCATATCCTCCTCCTCCACACCATCAAAATCATCCTCCCTCACTATTCCCATCATCCATCTCGAACCCAATCCACTAAAAAAATTGACTCAGATCCACAATGTCTGAGCCCATCAACAGCCATTTGAACAGTTAAACAATACTACAACCCCATCGGCTTCGCTCCCTCTCATTTCTTATCCAACAGCGCCTGAAGCTCAAATGACGACGGTCGCCGCCTCCGCCCTCCGCTCCCCGTCGCTATGCTCTCAGCTCATCCACAGCCGATTCCCGATCTCCACGACGTCTCCGGCCTGCCTTCTCTTCGGTAAAGTAAGAGACTTCTTCTCCCCAGTACGCCACTTAGTTTAGTCCGGAAATTTTCAGAATCTGCTCATTACATGCTTGTTTAACTGAAGCACGGCCGCCGATCATGCAGTGCCCGGAAGGCAAGAGTAGAGGGACCAGCAGCACTTCATGGAAGTTGAACGCCTTCCCGGATTGGCCGCTGATGGCCGTGATGGTAGAACACGTGGCGAACCAGAGGGACTACGTCGTGCACAAGTCGATTTGGCATCTCAGCGATGCAACCATGAAGAACGTCTGTGCGTACTGGGAACCAATTGTCTGCTTCACATCTCTTCTTAATTTCCTATTCTCACATGACGATCGATCGAGCTGACTTCTGCAGATACCATGTACATCATGTTCACCGTCTGGGGTTGCTGTTTCTTTGGATCCACTAAAGTAAGACCAGGCATTGCTCTTCTCCTTTCTTCAAGGTTTCCAACTGATTGAATTAACATGAATCTTAGGATCCTTTCTACGATAGCGAAGGGTACCGCAAAGATGGAGGAGACGGATCAGTGCACTGGATCTACGAAAAGGTACTAAAAATTCCTCTCTGACTGTTTCTTCTTTGCTGTTGTATCACAATCGTCCTGATCATGGATATGCAGCAAGAAGATATAGAAGAATCTGCAAGAGCAGAGCTATGGAGAGAGGAGTTGATTGAGGAAATTGAACAAAAGGTTGGTGGGCTGAGAGAGCTGGAGGAAGCCAGAAAAGAAGAGGAGCTAGTAAAGTGAAAGGATGCAAACTTGCTTGATGATCACCACCAGGGTTATCTGTTCAACATCATGAACTGTATTCTGAACATGAATTCATACATACTTGTTTGATTCAGAATAATGCTTCTAAATGTACGTATAGTGAACTCTGAAATTCTTATACTGGTTCTCATGTACCTTGTTGATGATCTAATATTATACAAATACTATTGAATTATTACTGTCATAATTTCTGAGAGCCGTTAAAAATCTAACTCCATTAGATTTTGAAATGGGAGACGACAGATTGAGATGGTTTGCTATAATTTTTAGTCTTAACAGTCAAAGATCATGTTTAATTCTTAGTGTGGACTATAAACTTTAAGATTTTATTGCTTCTTTTTCATCTCTATGAGATACAATTTGTAGTTGTGTTTCTAGTGATATGATATCTAACAATGAAAGAGGATATAGCACCATGCTTACTTATCTTAATGATATGGATTATTAGCCTTGAACTTCTAAGTTTCACCAATGGACCTAGTAGGCAATATTCTTGCCTTCTTCTTAGGTTAATTAGCTCATCTTGCCTTTTGCAGTCTTGCCCACTATGTGAACTTCTCTTATAGCTTTCATTTTTTTTATTGGCTTGGCCTCCTTTAGCATAACAGTTTTGATGAATTTTCTGTAACTATTCATGTATTAAGGGTCAATTATGTAGTAGTGGCAACATTGAGGATCCATAGAAAGTCATATGCATTGAGGCTTCTAGACTGCCCACCGCGAGCGCTTCCTGATTTACCCTGGTGATCGGGGGGGAAATTTCCATGGGGCCAGATCGGTCACCCCAGGTTCAATTTGTCTGCTGTCTGCTGTCTGGTTCATTATTTTTTTGATTATATATAGTATCCTAGTGTATGAGCTATATATGATCCCACCAACCAAGTCAATCTTGAGTTATCTCAACAAGTTTAACTTGGGTTAATTGTAGGCACTTGCAGCTATCTAAATATACATGCAACTCCTAAAATTGTTTGGTGGACAATCTTTGTTGACCACATCTCAAGTGTTCTCAACCTTTGCCCCCAAACTTATTTTTGGTATAAAGGTAAATATATATCTCCAACTATAGTGTATTATCGTGATTGAGCAAGCTCTACCAAGTTCATACAATTGATCGCTCATCCAAAAGGAAACAACTAAAGCGCATGTGATGAGTTCTTGGATTGCAGCACCGTCCGGCTTCAATTTGGATTGGACAGTCATTGTGGCCAAACTAGGGGCCATGGAAGCGGCAAGGAGCCTCTCATGCTACTTCTTCCTTGCTGCCAACCATGGCAGTTTGCCGGCATGACTGTTGTTTATCCCCTCTGCCTGCCAGAGATGGCAATTGCTGTAGTCTCATACTCCGGCATCCCTTGGCTGACCTTTAGCATTACCAATGTCAACAACCTCACCCAAGCTAAGTTGCCACCTCAATGCTCCTAGTTCTACCATCTTCGGATGTCCCATGACATTCATCTTTAATCTCCGAGAAATCTTGTGAGATTAAATCAATTTCCAATGTCGACCGCACTAAGTCTTTGTGTTGATTTTATCAAGTCCTTGCACGACTTAATCTGCACATCAAATATGAAAGTAATTTTAACTTAATCTCTTTGTCTAATCATCAAAAATCAAAGATGAACCCCACCACTTAAGCTTCAATTGCACTAATATTCACTGATTCATATGACTTAATTGGTTCTCCAACTCATCTAGTTGAACGACATCAACATAGGAACAACTTGTTTGAGTAATTAATCTATCCAACTTGTTTGAGCTAAGAACAACTTGTCTAAATGCCTCACTTGGCTTGGCTTAGGCTTGTATAGTCATTAGGCCCTTGAAGTATGGTGTCGACCTTTTGGTTGCTTATGTGATTGTCCCTTTGACTTATTAATCTATTGGACCAAATGAGTCCATTCTTCCTCATTCTTTGACTCTACCTTTGCGCACGGTTATGGTGTAGCATAACGACATTAAATTATCATTTAGATATTCAAAATTGAATCTTCAACTACATCATATTTTATAGATTTTTTTTTCTAAATAGAGAGCGCAAACATGAGATACTAGATTTCTAGACTGCCAGCAACTATTAATATTTTTCGATTTATCCTGACAACTAATAAAATACTTTTATTTAACTAAATCGATCATTTCAATTTAATTATTATTGGATTCATCATTTTTTTACTCTACCAAAACAATAACAAAGCCTCTTTCCATCGAATGGCTTTTTAGTCTATCTAATTCCCAAACCTGAGATCATTTAACGAGTAGAAAGTAGCAAAAGTTTAAGGTCGAATTTCCTAGCACAACGATCCCTCGAATTGTTAGCAGTGCATGAGTCCCATCAATGTCACTTTGCAAATTTTTCAATTACCACGTCACCTATGACGACCTGGACCCAAGTAAACAATGACTGATCAAATATCTTATTCACTCTTCCTAATTTTACATTAAAAATTTATTCTGATGCCTTAAATAAATATATATTTTTTAAAGTGATGCCTTTCGACAAGTCCACCGGCTTTACTAGTTTTTAAATGATGGATCAATGTCCTATTATTAGGTTATTATTAACCCATCACCAAACAATATACAAACCTAATTCTTTAAAAATAATTGAATGTTGAAATTCTATTAATAATTTTTAATATTTATTTATTTAGTATCTTGTTCAGTGTCCAGAATTAGTTGTTAACCTAGTTCATTGATTTGAGCATCTATAACATCCAGCACTTAATTAAAAAAATAAAATTTATATGTCATATATATATATATATAATTTTTATTCTTACATATTTATTTTAATATTAAACTCATATTATTTATGAATAGTCCCCTCTAACTGCAAGAAACGCAACTGAACAAACAATTAATCATGAGTTTTTCCTTCCTTCTTGCACTTGGCCTTCTTCTCCAATCCGTTGACGGTCAAACGCCGCCTCTCTCCGACGGCGTCCCCTGCGCCGCCAACCGCAGCATCTACCCGTGCTCAGCCTACGCGCTCTACCGCGCGGCCGCCGACCAGCTCCCTGCCCTCGACCTCGCGTCCGTCGGCGACCTCTTCGGCGCCAGCCGCCTCTCCGTCGCCCGCTCCAGCAACCTCTCGGCCACCGGCGCCGCCCTCCGCCCCGACCAACCCCTTCTCGTCCCATTGACCTGCTCCTGCAATTCCAACCGCTCCTCCGCTGCCATCCCCTACCAGATCGCGGCCGGCGACACCTTTTACCAGGTTTCCACCTTCAAGTTCGGCAACCTCACCTCCTACCCCGCCGTCGAGCTGGAAAACCCCACGCTCATCCCAACTAATCTCTCTATCGGCGTCACTGCCGTTTTCCCCATCTTCTGCCGCTGCCTCGACATCAACATGACCCGGCGGCCGCTCGGCCTCGTCACGTACGTGCTCCAGCCGTCCGACACCTACGCTTCGGTGGCTGCGAGCTTTGCGACCGACGTACCGACTCTGATCGCTCTGAATGGCCCCCAAAACGGCACCTTTTCAGTAATCTTTGTGCCTCTCTATCAAATCCCACCGCCTCTGCTGCTCTCCAACTCTTCCCCTGCTCCGGAGACTTCTCCGGACGCGAAAAATGACAGAGATGGAGTGATCACAGGGCTAGCAATCGGATTGGGCATCACTGGATTTCTTCTGCTGCTAACCGTAATATCTCTGTGGATTTCGACTTCAAAAGATGGAAAAAGCAATCCCAATAATAATGAATTAGCATCGGCAACGAAAAAAGAGTTCCCCGTGAGGTCGTCGGAGGAGGATAAGCTGATCGGCGAGATTTCGGAGTGGTTGGATAAGTACAAGGTGTACTCGATCGAGGAGTTGAAGCGATCGACGTGCGATTTCGCCCCGAGCCGCCGCGTTAAGGGGTCGGTGTACAAGGGAATCATGCACGGCGAAGCGTTTGCTATCAAGAAGATGAAGTGGAACGCCAGCGACGAGCTCAAGATTCTGCAGAAGGTAAATTACTCTCTCTGTCTTCTATTATTTGCATTTTAATATTCATGTCTATTTAGTTTTAAATTAGTTAGTCCACATAATCTCTAGAAAGAGTTAGTACCAATTACCAAATGGGAAGAGCTTCATTCAATTTTGAGAAATAACATCGAAGAGAGCATTTAAAAGAATTTTTAAAACCCACATCTGACTTTAATCGAGCAC